>JAAOAJ010000381.1:0-150142 GCA_013781345.1 Fusarium coicis
ATATAATTTACTATATATACTTATTCTTTATAGCATTTACCTCTAACCCAAGCCCCTTATCTAATGCCTCATTAGCCATTGCCTAATTGCCTCTCTTGGCTGCCTCTTCAGCATCCTTAACCGGGCTTATATGTCGACGAAATTGAACGGAGAATGACAACACAACAGCCAGGTCAACATCAACCGACACAGATGGAGTTATTGCTGGTCCCAGAAACTAGTGGCTCTTAAAAGGGTTTGAGATCTATACAAAAACGCGCCTGACTTGACCTCTGATCGAGTACAGGATATCTTATTCTAGATCCGCCGCCAATCCAGCCAGACGTTCAAGTTCCTTTCACCCTGATAGCTTATGCTTCTTTGCTTTTACTTCGATGTTCTCCGGGACTATCCTGCTGGCCAACACGGCGAACTGAGCGATGAGGCCTTTGTACTTGGCCACCTCGTCCGACTCGCGGTCAAGATCATGGAATCGACCTATTTCAGAGCTGAAATACGTAGCAGTCAACAAAAACATATATATATCGGTCTGGCGGCTGCGACCCTCATCTTGGAGCTCCCTCAGCTCTGTGAGGGTTTTGGCCAGAGCGACGGTCCATACTTGGGCAAGTATAGTCTTTCTGTAGTAGAACTTATCACAGGCACCATGCTCGAGCACAGCGGCTATTCGCATCAGTCCCATAAGATGTGTTATGTCGAGGTCGATGTGCAGAAGACCTGTCATGCAGGCAGATGCAAAATTGTCGAATTCAAGCTCGATCTCGGCATCAACTACTCCCCATTCGCGATGATCTTCCCAACAGTCCCAAGGCCATCTGTTAATAGGTCAGCAAAACGACATACAGCAATGATTACATCTAATAGGAATCCTGTTTACTTACTTCTTCCCTCTGTAACAGTAGTATAGTACAAATGCCTCATTAACTGTCGATTGAAGAGAAAAAGAGTTCCTTTTATAGGCTGGATGTTGCCTGAGAAGCAAAGGAACCAGTGGGTTCAACTGCATAATTCCTCGGTCTGTAAGGATCAACGAATCCGGCAATTTAGTGAACTCTTCAAGCATCCCACCATCAACAAGCTTATCTTTAATGCGGTCACACATGGTGGTCAGGAAACTGCCAGCGGGTGACGATGGTTCGGAAAACTCGACGTCTTTATGTAACAGAACGCTGGTGCTGGACAAAGCCAGGTCTCCATCAGGTTCGGCTACTTCAGCAGCGTTCATTAAAGTCTCAATGTAGACACGTGCCTCTTCTGTGAGCTCAGTATTGTCTCTGTAAGGGGAATCCGAGTCGAGCACCGTGCGCACAAGCCTTGTAGCCGCAGATTTTCCTAGAACCTTAGCCACTCTTGTGCTCCAGATGCAAGAAATAGTGAGGAGATCTTTAGTGGGCAAAGCACCCATGAAAGGCGCAAGCAGTATGGGTAGAAACCTATCGCCGCAGTCCGTACTTCGCAGATTCTCATAAACACCCTCAAGTCGCGTTCTGTTGCTTGGCTGTTTAGATTCACCGCCGGTGTCCGAAGTGTCAAAGCTCGCAGGAGGTGTGGTATGGCGGCTTGAACGAAGTCCAAGTAAGACTCTACACATCTTTCGTAGCTCGCGACCAGTAAAGCCCACTTTGAGTCATAATCTCTATAGCCTGGGGATTTCCGTTCGCCATCTCAACAACAGCCTCTAGGCAATCTCTCTGTTCTTGTGTTTTGTTCTTTGCCGCTGTCTCAGGAGATGAAGGCTCGTCATTACCAGTGACGCGGTCCCTGAATTCGGGATCCATCACCAACAGAGTCGCTGGTCGAGTACGAAGCCCCGAAATTTTGTATACTTTTACCTTACTCAGCCATCGCTCTCGCTTGCGCGAAGCAAGAATGACAAGCGCACCAGACTTGGATAGCTTGGAGGTAAGATTCATGAAGGTTGATGGCGGGGCGAGAGCTGAGGCCTTTGTTTACAAAATAGACCTATACAAAGTCTTCTTGTCCCAGAACGGGGAGATATGGGTTTTGTAACTACAGCTGGCGTTGGCCATGAAGCCCAAACACGCCTTGTCATGGTTGACAACAGCCATTCCAAGGAACAGCTCGCCAATTCACCCTAGGTACGGCCCGAGCCGGCTTTCTCCCACATCGCCTTACTGTACTACAATGTGAGACCAAGTGTTCCAGGTTCGGGAGCTTCTCCTGGACTCTCACCAAACCTTCCTCGCCCGAACCTGCGTCCTCTGCAGTGACACACGCAACCCAACAGGTCCATAATGTCTTCAATTAGTTATTAGGTCGCTTCTAAATAAGGAAGGGGGGAATACTCGGACAAGGAACGTGACTGCAGCTTCACTTAGAGGTGTTTTAATGCAGCCTGGCCTCCTGCGCGAGACTCGGGCTGGCCAGGGTATTTATGGGTTTTCAGATTTCACCGCGGACAATTGCGTTGATTTTATGGTCTATGACACCTAAGTTCTGTGTTCTGCTAGACTTTCTGTTTCCCAAGATCTATTGCGACTTGAGTCTTCAATCTCTACATATACTTCTACTAGGACCCCCTCATAGCAAACCTTATGAATACCAATGCTTAGGTATATGATATAGAATTATCTTATTAGAACTACAATCTCCCCTTATGACCTGACTTCAACTTCTCTCGCGCTCGCTCTAGGATCCCTCTCGCCCGTGGTTCAGACCGTTCATCATATGCTGATACACCCTCCTCTAATGAACCGCTCACACATAACGCTTCTGCTAAATCCCACGCATCACATAAGGCCAGGTTCGCTCCACAGCCAGCAAAGGGTGTCACAGCATGATTAGCATCGCCAATGAAAATAACGCCCATGTTATCAATGTCGCCATGAGTGAATGCCTTCTTGTCCTTTGCGTTAATGGCAAACACAGTCTTTGTATCCGTTCTTTCCACAATGTCTCTGAAAGGATCCTGGAACCTGTCCCCAAGCTCGAGACTGCGGTTTATGACTCCTTGTACCATTTCGTCATTCTTAAGATCCAACCTTGGTACTTCTTCGTTTTCGAGATTACCGACGCCCCAGACAACGCTGTTCTTGTCGACTGGAGAAAAGAAGCAAGAAACCCCGGTTCCTGAGATCATAAAGCCCCAATCTTTGTCGATGGGCGCTGGAGGAGTTTCGTCAAATCGAGCAATACCACCTCGGAGAATTGCACCGGCAAATTCGAGGTTATCGTTGGGTCTGAGGTATCCTCGGAGTTTGCTGTTCGCTCCATCAGCGGCAACAAGCAGGTCACAGTCCTCCTCGGTGATCGTCTCATTGCCGGGTTGTCCACTAGCGATTTGAACCCGCACTCGTCCTTGGTCCGTTTGCTTTGCTGAGATGCAGCGTGAGTTCCACTGGACCGAGTCTTCCGGTCGGAGGTTATCGTGGAGGACCTTCCGAAGATCCTTGCGTGCTATTCTAACGCTGGAAGATGGCAGCTCTTCAATTGGCTCGTGGCGGAGGCTTGCGTGTTCGTGCCAATTAGGCCCCCATATCTTGAAAGCACCCTCTCCGTTTAGACCAGAAACCGCATTGTCTACGATTTGGTCAATAAGACCGAGTCTCTTCAGGGAAATGAGACCTCCAGAAGTGTCGTATCCGGTAAGGGATAATGTGTAGCCTTCACGCTGAGCGCTTACGTCTGGCGAGTCGCGGTCGTAGATGATGATCTTGGGCTCTTTGAACTGAGGATTCCATAATTTGCGTATTCCAACAGCGAATGCTGAGCCAGAAACACCACCGCCCGCGATGATGATGGTTTTGCCTTGGAGAAAGTGATGTTGATGTGATGCGTCGTCCATGGTTATGTTTTGTGTTGAAGGAGGAACGAAAGGACGGCAGATGCCGTTATATAAGATTACCTAGTCTCTCATGGCTTACGCACTCAGAGTCACACGGGTTCCTCATATAAAAGGAGTGGCTCACTACTAACATGCTGTGGATGGATGTTGACTAACAGCATCGTGGTATTTCTCACTGACGATGCATATACTGATTACCCAACTAGGTACACGGATTTCCTAATCGAGACAAGACCAGGGTAGATGAGACTACGACTGTAACTTCAGTTGTGTTATTCAAAAGCCGGAAGTTGAAATCATTTGAGAATCGCAAGTTTTCTGGATATTAATTCTCCGTTGTATTGCTCGGCAGTTCTTCATTGGCATCGGGACGGTAGTAGCCCGAGGTCGGAAACCTTGACCGGCAGTTCGTGATCAAGAGGCTTGGTATGGAGTACTTATGTCTGCTAATCACATGCACCGTTTGCTTCTTATTAGATACGGATCTTGCCTTGAAGAGTCAGTTTGAATGCATAATGCCTGAATTAAAGCCACATTGTGTACTGAGAACATCATTTACTTACTCACCATGGAATGTACATCGATTTGCACCTCCATGGATTCATGGCTAAGGCGACGCCGAGGATACACACCAAAGGGTCAAGGCGGCCACGCTGCTACCAGGTTCAAGACGCAGCCGAGTCATGGCTTGATATAAGTAATGATGGGACTCATTGGTCTCGCCCAAGTAGGCATTTCGTATGTTTATCAAGTTCTTCATTCCCCAGCTGACGAGTAGCGGTGATTACATTGACGGGTTACTTGATTCGTTCGTGATTTGGATGTCGTGGAGCCAATCAGAGCCAATAACCCGAAACGGGAGATTTACTCTCTCAGACCGTCGATGCCAATGGCTTTTTAACAAGGCGGATTTTACAGCATTTCATTGATACCATGATAATATCCGTCAATTTACTGATTACTTATTTACTCGCTCCTATTGCATGTCACTACTCAGAAGTGGTTGGGCCCCAAAATGCTAAAATCCACACCGTGACCCCGCATTGACACCCGCTCCCCTCCATCGCCAAAAACCCCACCAAAATATTATCATCACCAACCTTCAAAAACTTCACATCCAATCCATACCCTCGTCATTCTTCCGCGATGGCGTCTGATCTGTCGGCCCCTCCCGTCCTTTCAACTCCCGACGACCACATCCTCGAAGTTCCCGCCGCCGACTCCATCCCCAAATCCACACTCTCCGACGATGCCCTCCGCGAAACGTACGAGGTTGTTCGCACAGCCGATGAGATCCGCGCTGGAGGATGGAGGCGTATCGGCTTACAGTTCCCAGACTTTATGCTGGTAGACGCTCCTCGTGTTGTAGAGGCTCTATCGAAGGAACTCAGCGCCCACGATGCGCATGAAGAGGGCAAGGCTGAGAGGAGGATATACATTCTTGCAGATAGCAGTTACAGCGCCTGCTGCGTGGATGAGATAGCTGCAGAGCATGTTTCGGCAGAGGTGGTAGTTCATTACGGTCGAACGTGTCTCAGTCCCACGAGCCATCTTCCTGCGATATACGTTTATACTACACATGACCTCGATTACAAGGTGACAGCAGAGGAAATCAAGAAGGAGTTCAGCGACAAGACTGTGAAGCTGGTTATAATGGCCGATCTGACATATCAAAATCACGTTGACAAAGTGGTTTCCCTCCTCAAAGACGAAGGCTATACCGATGTAGTTTCCACTGCAGTCACACGCGACCCCGCTGCCTTGATACCCAACCGCAAGATCCTCTCCGACGAAGCTCATGACGACCAACATTGGAAGGCCTACTCGATCATCCACATCTCCGACCCGCCCTCTGCGCTTCTTCTCGCTCTATACTCACGATTTGCCTCATTGCACGTTCTCGCGACGCCATCTTCAACGCTCGAGAACCCCACCATCCGTACAGCAGGTCTCCTTCGACGCCGATTTGCAAAGGTGTTGTCGCTGGCTTCCGCCGGTGTGATCGGTATCCTTGTGAATACACTTTCAGTCGCAAACTACCTCAGATCAATCAATACTCTGCGCGACAAGATCGCTCGTGCGGATAAGAAGAGCTACACTATTGTCGTTGGAAAGCTCAACCCCGCGAAGCTGGCAAACTTTGCTGAGATTGAGGGCTGGGTTGTGGTCGGATGCTGGGAGAGCGGCTTGGTCGAAGATGATGCTGGATACTGGAGGCCAGTCATCACACCGTTCGAGCTTGAGGTGGCCCTCATGAGCGAGGATGAACGGGTCTGGGGCGGCGAGTGGTGGGGCGGTATCGAGAAGCTTGGACTCAACGACAAGCCTCAAGATGCGGTCAGCGAGTCCAAGGATACCGCTGTGCCAGAAGAGGATCAGCTTGACGATGTCGCGGGAGGTGTTGAAGGAGAAGAGTCTGCTCCTCCCGAGTTTGACATGCGCACGGGCAAACTCATCTCATCAAGTCGACCTATGAGACTTCCAGTCCGCAGCGGACCTTCTGCCACCAACACCACGGAGGCCATTGGCGACAGTCCCGCCGGTGCACCCAAGCAGAATGACGCTCTTATCAAGCGCAGCGTCGGAGAATTAGCGAGCATCAACGGTGTCGCGAGTCCTGGAGCCGAGTTCCTTCGCTCTGGTCGAACATGGCAAGGATTAGGCACCGATTTCGACAATGAAGCTAGCACATTAGTCGAAGAGGGTCGAAGTGGTGTTGCTCGAGGCTATCAAGTCGGAGAATCGGACAAACATTGAGTGAGGGAAGGTTAGATAAAAAGTGATACCATTTAGCATAACACGGCGTTGGGATGTAGACAAAAGTAAGAGGCGAATATTCATGGTTCAAAAGATATATTGTGGGGTAACAAGCTCGCTCATTATTCTTTTCGTCACTCATGTAATAGTGAAGTCATATATACAATAGAATCATGGACCGGAGCAGCCTCCAGGGCCTATGCTGCAGCATACCCGTATCTAATCCTAGCCCTTCCCTTACCTGAGCTTCATTACCCACCTCCGAAGCACGGGAGACAAAGAAACGTCACCAACATTGTATCATGTTGGTCGTCGTCAGTCCATACGATTCCTTTCCAAAGAATAAGAAATATGTTCCAGGAGAAGTCATAATGCATGAGGCCGCTTTCCTTGCGGCGATCGTAACAGGGTCTCTTGACCCTTTCCCATAAGATTCCCGATTCGCAGTCTTTCATGGGGCGAAAAAGGATTGGATCCATGGCGCGGAGCACGGTGTGTTGTTACTCGGGCGCCCATATCTAGTGCCGTAGGACAAACGGAAAAGCTGGCGAAGCTGCGATCTCGCGGGTCATTGGGCCACGGTATCGATTGTGGTACTTGGGCATACGTTGCAGTGGAGTATGGATGCATTGCCGACAAAAGCAAACTGGCGGTGTCCCCCGGATTGCTCCCTTTTCAAGTCTGTGCTTCCAGCGAAGCGCAGTGGCAGGATAAGGTTCCTAAACGTAGACACGTCGAGAGTGAGGGCGGCTGCGGCTGCTGTAGCGAGAGCCAGAGCGGGAGCGGCTTCGGTGGCTGTGACGGCTGGAGTGGTAAGAACGGCGAGAAGAGTGGTGGCGGTCATAGGCGCTCATGTGTCCGCCGTGCATGAAAGCGACAACAGAGGTGATGGCAAAGAAGATGACGTTCATGATGCCAAATGCCCAGCAGGCCTTGAGCATAGAGCAGGGCTTGTTGTTGACGAGGTCATAGCTGGGGCCGATGACCCTGACATCGCCAGCGGAGAGGTCCCAGTCGTCTCCTCGTCGAATGCTAACACAGTCGGTGTTGCGCACATAACGGAGGTAATAAACGGCGGCGATGAAGGCACCGAAGAAGAGGGCATCAACGAATGCGACAAAGTGGGCGTTTGTCGAGGAGCGGTGGTAGCTGAAGAGGGTGAAGATAGCCCAAGCAAGCGCGAGAACCGAGACAATGAAGAGGATGAGGATTGAATCGGGAGTCAGGGCGTTTTGCTTGACGAATCCATCCACGAACCATGCAAGCATACCCATGCAGGGGATCTATTGATTGTCAGTTAGCCTGCGATCCGGGTCATTTGCACTCCTGTTACCTACCAGAGTGAGGATCTGAAGGATCCGAAAGAAGACGAAGAACATTGCGAAAAACATCTTGGCGGTCTTGAACAACTTATGCAGCTCTATCTTGATGAAATCGCACGACAGTCGCAGATGATAAGACAGGGTGTAATGCTAATGCGCTCAACGAGCGGGGAGCTGAGAGAGATGACGTGCGCGGGGGACTTGTACGATGCTTGAGTGAGTGAGACAAATAATTCAAGCAATAGATACAAGTTAACGGTATCAGACTGAGTCAAGTCAAGTCAAAGTTGGTGATAGATTGAACGAATAGTGGAATGAGAGAAAGAATGGAGGGAGGGAGGGAGGGTGTGCGGGAAGAAAGCTCTATTTTGTAGCTCCCACGAATGCAAAGGCAAGCAACAGCAACAGCAATCGTCCATCCAAACTTGTTCCCATCCTTGGTCCTTGGTCCTGTTACCCACGATTCAAGGTGGTTGGTGCTCGAGAAATAGATGGCGCAGGACCACGCACGCCCAGAAAGAAGCTGGAGCCCGAAATGGGTGGGATGACCCTTGCAAAGGCCACCCCTGTAGTTGCAAGATGTTAGTGGTTGGGCCGTTAGAGGGTAGGGGACCTTTTGGCTCTAGACCCTTGTAAGTTTAGCGATCAAGACTGGTTTCTTCTAGGGCCGTCGGGTTCACGAGTTTTTTGCATCTCGAGCCTGAAAATGGAGATGAAGGGTTTATGCGCTGTCTTGTCTACTCCGTCGATTGATTCATCTCCGTTAGCTTGTCGCCCGTTCCCCCAGACTTTTTGTTCAGCTTCGAAATTCACCGGTCATGCCGAAATTGGAGCATGACGTCGACTTGCACTAGCAATGCAAGCACTCAAGCAGGCCAACAGCAATTGAAGACTGTCCCAGATCAATTGTATTGCAAATCAGGACAAGATACACACTCCCTCTATCAATTTAGCCAAGAGTATAATAAGCACGGGAAACAGGTCGAGACCCCTTTCCATGTTGCGACGTCATCAGAATTGAAGAGGCTGGTAAGCTCATACACGGCCCAAAATGGTAATAAATACAGAAAACAGGTTGGCTGGGTATCAGCCAGCAAAAGACTTACAACCAAAAACGAGAATAACCAACCAGCCAACCAATTACGAAAACCCCCTAGTCTAGCCAACACCTGTAACACTCTTCCCCAAGTGTCGCAGATTCGAATGGTGGCTGGGGAATCATGCATCTCCATCGCCATCGTCGCTTAACTCAGGAACACAAGACAATCTGAGTACTACAGCATGCATCACGCACGCACGCCTTATGCATGGCGCCCTGGGCCGTCCCGCACGTTTTTCTGTAGTTACGTTTCATAGATCAACTGATATGCGAACTGGTGATTGATGTCCTCTTGTTTCGGCAGATCCGCATAGATCAGCATTGAAACAGCGGGTACATCATGTTTTAAATCGGTGGCTGGGGATCGTGATCAACAGGTACGATCTGATTCTGACCTTAGTTCAGCGGGTTCCAATTGCTCATGAATCGTCTGTCCTTATTCATTAAAGAAGTATTGATTAGTTAAGTCTACGTGTATCCATAGTCCGTCGTTACAGGACTCTCGTTCTCTCGGTTCCTCCGCATCCTCTCTCGAACTCTTGGGCTGATGAAGCCCGTGCCGAGAGACCCACCCGACGCCGTGTTTCGGTCCCCCGCGGCGCCGGGCGAGTTTAGCTGAATCGGGAAATCATTGATCAGGCTCATGTCAACGTCGTCTCCATACTCGACGCTCTCAGTAACTCGTTCTGTCTCTGCGACCCAGCAGTACGATCTCTCGTGCGCTCCCTGGCCAACGCCTTCGCTCGTTCCTCGTTTCCATGGCGGTATCTTTGCTCCCTCCAGCCTCGGGCATAAGTGATAATCGACCTTGTCGTTGTACTGCACCTTCTCGTCGTCAACTGACACAGAGGCTAGTGATTGACGGATTCCGTAGATCAGAATCCAGCGACTACGTCTCGCAGTACCTGGATCCATGTCTCCAATGTCATCGGTCTTCTCAAAGCGCTCAAAAGCATCTGCGAGTTTGATCTCCGGTTCATCAAATCCAGTATTTTCAGTATAAGCAAGTCGGATCCTTTCCTCCAGCGCGCTCATTTGGTCGCCTGGCGTCTTTGTGATGCCTCTTCGGAATGAACGAGCAGCCAAGGTCGATTCCGGCAGTAAAGGAAACGGATGAGGAATATGAGGGAATCGGTGCTTGTTGTCAAAGTCGATAAGCATATCCGTCAAGTGCATCTCCCTCGTGTCTGCATCAATAGCCCTCATCTTGCTCTTCGACATCATCATCAATCTACTTCCAAACTGTATATCCAACGAACCCCAGACGATATCTCTGTCGACCATGCAATCGTAAAGCTCTCCAAAGTCCTTTTGAAGCTTCATAGCCAACGTCCGAGTCAGCCAGGTTTCGGGTCTTGAGGAGCCGGCAGAACGGCTAGATCGATTATCAGACAGCGATGGTGGCCATGATCCATATTCCTGTTCAAAATGCCGCAGCAACATGTCTTTCAACCTCTCAATCGCCCTCATCTCCGATCCCGTGTGAGGGGTGAAGGCCCATATGTCTTGATACCTGAAGCCAGCCAATCGTTCCTCTGCAGCCTGAACGCGATACTGCATCTCGTGACTCGCCATCTCCATAAGCTTTCTCGTGTTTGTGTTTATCTGTTTGAAGTCCTTGTACTTTTGCACGAGATCAAACATGCCCACGCAATGCGTGAAGCACTCCCTCCATCCTTCCTCCCACCGCACATCAGGTTCTTCTGACCAGATGAGGAGTGACACCGCCAAAGCAGGATTGTTTCGTACGTCGTCGAGATCTCGGTTATAGAGATACCGCACCAATTGGCCGACATTGTCGTTGTTCGGAGGCATGTAGCTATCCAGTCTAACGTGGAGATCAGATAGAGCCTCGTGAAGCGACAGGCCCACCATCGAGGCGTTGAGCAGCATGGCAAAGAAGTTGCGCGTTGTGAGCTGATGACGGAGTTGATCGATGCTCTTCATGTTCTGAGGAGGCGGGAAATGCATCTCATAGAGAACTTGTCCTCCCATATCTCCAATGCTGGTGCGTCCAGATGCAGGCGGTGTTAGTGGTGAATTTCGGAATTCTTGTCCAAGTTTCCTTCCGTAGGATTCAGTGTGTGGTGAAGGCGGAGAATTCGTATATCCATCAATCAAACCCTCATCCAGAAGAGAGATGAGATATCGACTGTTGATTGCCTCAATAATATGTGAGGAAACGCGCATCGACGGCAAGCTCTGGCCTTTCTTTCCAAGGTAGATCAGGACATCTCCATTGGGGTCCCAGAGCTCTGGATCTTTTCGAAGCTTGTTCCACTTGGTTATAGGTCTTCCTCCTCCACACCAACGCCTGATCTGAGGTAGTGGTGCAGTAGGTACCTGTGGAATCGGAGGCAGTTTGGCGGTCGGTGGTGGTCCCATGGGAGGTAGACCAAATGAGAGTTGTGATGTTGGTGTCAATGGCATTTGGTTTTGTGAAGTTGCATAAGAGGATGTCGAAGTCAAAGTCGTATCTGTTCGAGCCACAGATTGTGAGTCCCAGCCGCTGCTCTCGTTGGGACTGGGACTCGGCATGACAGTCGGTTGTAGTGTTTCCACACTTGGTCGACTTCCATTGCTGCCTTGATCAATCGGGTCCTCTTCCTTTTCCTTCTTTCTGAAGGTGAAGGTTTTCGCTATCGTCTTTCGTATATCGTCACTTTGCTTGTCGAGCATCGTCCGTAGTCCACTCCTCTCGATAGTCCCATACTCGTCTGGCACTGTCGCTCTCCTCGGTTTGTTATGAACCCATTCCTCGGCATATTGACTGCTCGTATACGCATCGCGATTCCAATCTGGCGACATCATCGATCTTCCTCCCCTACTTCCCATTGGTATCGAGACATTTGGTGGTAGTTGATGCGGAAATCGAGCCGCAATGGGGGTTGGGATATTGGGTGGTATCGAATGGTCAGTAAAAAGCTCTTCACCACTTGATGAAGTGGCTACAGATTGAGCTCGTCCATGTATAACTGGGTCTCTATTTTTCGCCTGTGTTGTTTTCTTGCGCGCGTATGCGCTTCGTGCCGACATTTTGTGTGATGTGAAGTTGATGAGGATGTAAGTGGCAGGTTGGCTGTTGAGACGTTTTTGAGAAACACAAGAGCCAAAGTCTAAGATAAGTCTATAGTAAATGAAAATGGCGTCTAGTAACTAATCGTCTCTCGATTATGAAGTAATTGGCCATGAGTGTGGTGTGTGTGCTCGCGAAAGGGTTGTGTCGAGGTCTCATAGGAAGACGTAAAGGAGGGAACCAGAACATTGAAAAGAAAAAGCAACGACAGTTCTGCTCAAGGATTATTAGCCAAGCAAGGACAGGACAATGCGACCGGAAAGAGAAACTGACATGTAAAGTTCAAAAACAGCATCAAAGCCGTCGGGGAGAGGTCTAGATCCCTCAGAGCTCCTACAAGGGGACGGTCGCAGACATGCGATACTACGCTGTCAACTGGGCAGTTGAGTATGAGCATGAGCTACGCCCGCAACTCTTTGGAGTTTTTAGTTTTGGCTACCGCTGATATGCGCAGGCTTCCCTAGCGCAAAGGTAGATAGATGACGGTAGCTCTCCCCGGTTCCAGGTGTCAAATGAGCCGAAGCCGGAATATTCGGCATACAAGAGAGAGAGACAGAGAGAGATAGAGAGCTTGTGGGAGATGCCATGTGTTGAGGCTCTTTCTGAGATATGCTGAGTCCGTGTCAAGTCCGGAGGAGGCTTGAGCCACGATCGTGTTGTCTCTTGTCTCTGACAACAAAGACCAGGCAGGGCAGTAAGCAAAAACGCCATGAAACGAGTGATTCATGATCTATCATTAAAAAGCATCTCCGAGTCCAGAAAGAACGTGTCGTTCTCCTGCAAATCATCATATCCCAAATGCCTCTTGGCGGAAGGCAACTGATAAGCATCCATGTTGATAACCCTAGCACGGCCTATCAACACCTTGATATGGCTGATAAGAATAGCAGCACCACGACGGAAAGCAGTCTAGGTATAAATTATATACCCACGCTGTCAGCTCACTCATTAAGGGATTGCTACAAGAGGAATAACGCGTCCTGAAGAGAGTGACATCGCTCATGCGGGAGCCGTCGCTCGGGCCCCCATGATGAGCGGACGATCAAATCTTATTGCTTTTGTTTTCACGTGGAAAGGCCAAGATATCTTTGATAACGAGTCGTGGTCGAGGGCCAGGAGGGTTACCTTACTTTTGAGTGCGGTTTGTAATGGGTCAGACAAATCGCCCAGGGTCTCGGTTCTCGGGTCACTGTAGCCCACATCCCCCCCGCGTTGACAAGGTCCTTATCAGATGGGATGGGAGGACGGATAAGAGTGCACTAAACCGGATGTAAATGTGTAGAGATATTGCATGATACAAAACACTTGTGCAGAAAGGGAAGCAAAGCCGAGAGGTAAGGATATTCCGGCCGCCAACAGTTGGCCAAGATTACTTGTAATTGATATGAGAGCCAGAGGCCCGTAAAGTAAAGCTGTCTAATCAACGACATTGACCCTACAATACCGAACCTGCGTTCACGGCAACATTTATCCGATACCAATAGCTATCAGACGGGAGACAAGCTCAACATTGATGAGCTGTCATTATTGAATGAATGATTGATTGATCCGGAGGCAGCCGTCATGCGAAACGAGTTGAACATCAGCATTTACCCTACACACTTCCGCGGCCCTTGTTCGATATGAAAGTCGTCAATATTGGGGATGATGATGCAATGCCGCAATTGCCCATTGCATGTAATAAGCTCCATCATTACTACAAATCTCTTCGAGGACGTAATGGACGCCCAAGGTCGGATTATGAGATCATGCTGTGAATATCCACCCTTCATTAGCATGGACACCACCAACTTCTGGTGGCTTCGTGCAGCCAAGTGAAATGACGTAAAGTGGAGGAATTGCCTTAAGCTCGGTCGGCAGCTATAGCCGGTGACTCCCGGCATGGGATTGATGGGAATAAGCGACAGATGCAGATGCCGATCAAGTTTATCTCTAATTGCCTGTCGATGGAGACGTTTAATCACGGCTGTCAAGAGTTGAATAGTGAGAGCATGATACAGAAGATCAATGATAGTTTTCCTTTCTCAACCATAACGCACTAATACACCATGAATAATACAAAAAGTTAATCGTATAATCGGGCGCTTCTGACGAGCCAGTCAGTTCCTGAAGGGTATCTTGCGGCCGTGTCGCATAAAAAAACAAGTGAAAAAAAAGGACGAATCCAAGTACCGCCACCCCATTTCCAAGCTTACGTTGTCCATCCCGTCAACCCATTACATCCTCAAATCGTTTAGACACCAGAGTGGTGACCGGGCTTGGTATCGGCGTGAGCAGAGTGACCGCGCGATCGCATGAAAGCAAGACCCTCCATAATGGTCAAGCCAGTGAAGATGGCCCAGATGAAGTAACCGAAAGCAACAGCGGCTTGAGCGCATTGGCAGATTGTAATGCCGTGGCACTTGGGAACACCGATGTGAGCAGCGAGAGCAGTAGCGCCGGCGAACCAGAAGAGCGTGGTGAGGGCGAGAACACCGAGAGCGACCATGCTGTGGTACATGCGAGGAGCGAAGAGAGGCGTCAGAGCGAGATAGAGGAGGATTAGGATGGACCAGACGACGCAGAAGAGCAGGAATGACACCGAAGCAGGAGAGTCACTCCACCAGGTGCTAGTAGCATCGACGACTGTGGAATTGTTAGACGAGATGGCTCATTGAAGAGTAGAGAGAGAGGTTCGGCACTTACGGTATGCGGTGAGACCCAGCTCGATGATGAGAAAGACTGCCAGCACGGCGTGAATGATGGTGATGATGCCCATGGCCATGATGAATACGATGTTGTTGATGTCGTATGAAGGCCAGATGATGTATCGGATTGAAGGCGTTGGATAGAGATGTTGATCTGCTGCTGAGTAGTTCAGTTCAGTTGGGTGAGGTGAGTGAAGGAGAGAGAATGATGTGATCGCCAGCAAGAGGAGGGGCCCAGCAGGGGGATATAGCATTTATTTAAATCTACGGGCGGCAGCTTCGGGTTCAGTCAATGACGGACAGTGTCAGTCATGGATGGGCCCATCCATTCAAGGCAAGACAAGACGAGACACTTGAACCCAAACCAACCCAAACCAACCCAAACCCAAGTGTTACCCAACAGGCCAAGCCAAGATCGAGGCCAGCCCAGTTCAGTTCAGTTGACTTCAGCCGCTGGCAGCGTCAACGGCTACAGACAGCTAAGAACCTCTACGTCAGTGAATCATGGCGTATTCGGCAGTCACCTACACCCTACATGTACAGCTACAGCCAAGCGCGAAGCTTTCCCTCCCTCCGCAAAGAGGCAGCCCAGACCAATCAAGGGCAGACAGAAAGACAAGATCTGCACTGACGACGACGTTTGAGTGGCTCATGTAGCTTCTTCTTCTTTTTTTCCCTGTCATTGTCACGAATGACGTGGTGCTAAGACCCAAACATCTGACGTCTTAATGCAGGGTTCCATTTCTTTCAGTACGTACACATACTTTACAGGGCGCGTGATGTCATTTAGTGGCTGAACAAGGCTCAGCTCAAGGCTCAATCAGTCAAATTCCGAATACGAGACATTCACATCCTTAGCTGGTTCTGGGCAAAAATGCAATGTAATGTTCAAGAGCATCATCTCATCATGTTCTGACGGCAACGACAAGAGTTTGTGACGCGCACGACTTTTTTGTCCTTTACGTCTGTCGGGACCCCCCCGGGAGCGAGTTATAGGCGCTTCAGTGCTTGGCTGATGGGATGCACTGCCATGGCTCGGCAGCTGAAACCCGTAGACCAAGACGTCCACTCTCTCTTCTCTTTCCTCTGTCTCAGTCGGCGGCTGCAGTTGAGTCAATGAACTTTAGCTCAACATCCTTGTCCAGGTCAACTCTAACTTGGCCCGGCAAATGAGAGCAGACAGACGGGTTTCAGTCTTGGCAGAGATCTGTTTCACTTCATCTGACAGATCCGACAGGAAAAGCACTTTTTACGCTTCTCGGAATACGATTGGCCAACACCATCTCACATCTCGACGAATGCATTGACATAAACCGTCACCGGGCCACAGACGAGACAAGACAAAGAATTGTATATCTGGAACATGCTAATAAATATTAAGCGCCTCAGTCTCATTCAGTCCTTGGCCCATATACAACTGTCACCGTTTTCGTCTGGACAATCGCCCGCTCTTCATCATCGCTGCTGTTGCGGGGATCCCACAATTGAGTCTGAGTCCGAGCCTCGCCAAGCCATTTCAGTGACTCTTGTCTCCGCAAGTGCCGTATCATCTGTTCTGGCTGTTCGTCTGTCTCATACGCCGTCACTTCGGTCGTCACGGGCTGCGCCTGGACGATTGTCTTGAGGTCGAATCCGGGATCTTCAATCTGAACATCGAGTCTATCCTTCCGGGTTTTGTTCCTAATGCTCCCTATTGTCTGGAATGGATGTTGTCGGGTTCCTTTACTGGTTGCGGAGTATTGAACTGAGGACCCGCGTTCGCCAATGAATTTGGGTGCGACGTGGATGAAGAAACGACGAAGTGTCGTCAGCGACGCGCATATTATCAGAAGATTGACCTCGACAAAGCTGGCCGTGTTAGTCACTGCTACGCTAGGGTCGAGTCTTACTCACATCCAAACCACTGCGCTGGAGAGAACCCAGGTGTAGTCGTTTGCATCGACTATCCGAACTAGTAGTACTAGTCGAACCACAGACGTTACAAGTGTTCTGTCTCATCAGTTAGCAAGTGCCATGCCAGCTCTCTCAACTGAGAATCACCTACGCAGAACCAATGACAAACAACACCACAAGACCAACCTTTTGGCGTCGTGGCATCTGCAGCTGCAGAATCATCGGCAATGGCATGATAAGAAGGATGAGATCTGAAAGAATGCCTAGGGTCGCTGTGCAGATATACACCGCTCCTCGATCCACGCACGATCCTTCGAGTATCGTGAGATCCCAGCTTTTCTTGAACGGCGTACATCCGAACAGAACCACGAGCAAGATGGCTAGATTATAGCCAGCAACGAGGAAAAAGACGCTATACACGCTCCATTTCCACCATCTCTGCGGAGAAAGCCTACGGTAGAATAGCGCCAGCGCCATCTTGGAGCAGGCAGTGCATACAGCGTATAGGATGGGAGATATGAAGGTGAGCTTGGGGATTGTTAAAATATGCCCGCCAACTTTTGCGAGAGATCTTACCTGATTCCCTTCATTGAACTTTTCGAGAGGGAGTTCCCAAGCATGTACCCCTGCTACCCCGAGAATAAAAGAACCTGCTTCCCATCAGCAACTATCCCGCCTACCAGGGCTTTTTCAGTGGGTAACTTACTGAGAGAGACGACTTGGACAGCTATAGAAAAGATCCACGCAATTATAAGGCAGGCTTCCTATCCTTAGCAGATGACAACTTGATCCAGATCGGCGCAAGGGTCTTACCCGTCTCCCCATCGGTTTTACGTAAAACCCAGAGTTTGACATATAAATACTGGAAAAAGAAAAGAAAAGCGAGTGCTGTGCCTATGCCAGAGATCACATATGACTCTATGGCATGTCGTTGTAGGGGATGATCAAAGTTGACCACATAACCCTCTGGTGGTGGGATAGCGACTGTCACGCCGTCTACTATGGGGAATGCGGACATGGCGGCCTCGATGGCCTGCGAGTTGCCAACACGCTCGCTTTCGTGACCGATGAGCTCGTTGGATGCTGAAGAGGTTCAAGAGAGTGGATGGATGCGGTTCGTCTTGGCGGTTAACGAGTGTCGAGAATAGATCGCGTTTCGAGACAGTAACAAGGGGTTGGAGTGAATATTACAAGCCTGCCTATTGTATACCTCGATATCAAATCGACAATAGGATACCAATACAATTATGAATAAGCGTGCACAAGTCGCAAAAGATCAATAAATCCAAAACAAAAGAAGAACGATACCAATACCGAGAATGAAGAGAAACAACATGTGAAAGCTTCCAACATGCGATGTTCTCCCCTTCTATAACATGATGCTCTAACCAGCACAATCCAACAAACGCCCCCGACCAAATCCTTCGAAACAACAGGTTTCATCCGGCGAGACCGCCTTTTTGGGGTCACTATGGAGTACGGCGGTATACTTGAGGACAGACCATCTTGTGATCTGGGTTGTGTGTTGCAGAAGATAGAAGCATTGTTGAAGAGTTGGTGGTGATCCACTGTGGAAGATCAGCGGCAAGGATTGCATCGCATCGCGCGGCCGGAGAATATTTGAGATGGTTATGATATGAGATCCGGTATCTTTGATCTTGCAGTTTGTGTGACCAAATCTTTGCACATCTGTGATCATACCTTGTGGTTCCTATTCACTGTTTGATCAACTGTCCCACAGCATCTCATCACTTCTAGAACCATTCATCGTCTTCACACCTGAACTCGCTAGCAATCTACGCATGGATCACTTCAAGGCTGAACATTCTGCGGGGACATACCCAGCCTAGCTTCTTACAATAACTGCTTAGCATCGTCTCAGCTAAAGTATCCCGATGCTTATGCAAACATCCTCTCTCCTGACAAATCTCGCTCGCCCTGCAAGACACCCAAAATCAAGATGCGATTGGCTAGTCATGCCTCAGCCTTTGTATATCTGCTTGATCGCATCGCCATAAAGACGGCGCATGCTCTCCTCATCATCGGCCATCCTCCGTGTAGCCGTGTTCTCAAAGTGTACTATTTCTGGGAGGTTGTCGCTTCTTCCATGTTCCCGAGGGTGCATCTCGGTGAAGCGAGCTGGATGTGTTTCGGAAACACTCGATCCTCCGCGGCTCTGCGCAACGTCGACTAGTTTTCCGAGGACAGCGAACTCGAGCTTGAGTTTGCTGGAGTAGGTGACGAGTTTGACGCCTTGTTCGATCGTATAGTGGTCCTTGTACATGATGATGAGGAGGTTGATGATCAGGAGATACCACATCGTCTTTTGCTTGTTGCCTAGTGATGTCTGTAGGATATCGATGGTACCCCAAAGGTACAGGCCCTAGATGACAAACTCTTGTGCGCAAAAGAAAGTCATTTGAGTTTTCTCGATGGCGACGAATATGGGCATGGGATTGCTGCCATCAACGCTCGGTCCAATAGTGAATAGCAGTGCTGTCTGCGTCGTGTGCCATATCATGCCGTTGATCACAATCATCCACAGCACAGCGCGCTTTATTCTCAGGTTATTCAGCACTAAGTGCAGCCATGAATACAGTACCACTGACTGGCCAGTGACGAGGACGATCCAACCCAGTGATGCGATGGCCTTACTCGCGTCGGTGCCCAGGATGTCAAGGTATCCAAGCAGCCCCCAGTGCATACGGAAACACGCCCAACGTGGTCATTAGAAGACTCCAGAAGTAAAGACCATGATGGCGTTTGAAGGTGGTGAAGATCAAGGCGAGAAGTTCACATGCATTGCATAGAGCGAGAGTGGAGGTGGCCTGGGATGGTCAGCGTTATTCAAGCTCATAGCTCAAGTGACATACAATGACTAGAACTGCCTTGGGGCTATATAGCAGCCCATTCTCTCTGCTGTGTATCACCGAGAGATGCATCCCAGACGGCAGACAGACTCTCACCACTGAGACCAACGTGTGTTCTGATCCAGATACAATGTCACTAAGACATGAGATATAGAAGAATTCACGTGTGACAAGTCACATTTCAATACAACTGTAGAGTATAGTATCGTTCAAAATCTGGGGTAAAGACAAAAATCCGGGGGATCTGTCAGATAGTTCATTGGTGAGGATGACGGGCTAGCCACAGAACAGCCTTTGGTGCAGAGCTGGCATAGCTTCATTCGGGCGATTTCCCCAGGAATTGGCCACTTGCAGCCTTGACAATATTAGCAACCAATGAGAACAAAGGGTAAAACCCAAAGGTGCGTATAATTTCTCTTCTTCACTTGCACCTGAGTAGTGCAACATGTCATTGGCAGGGGACAGTTACCCTGAAGGTTTAGGGTCGTGGAGAATTGCCATATCGAGACATCACCCAATCAAGCAACATTCACCGTTCAGTTCTTGAGAGATGCTGATATAAGAAGATATCAGGTCAGGGTTTTTTTTTTTCGATCTTTGATGCTCGCTCATGAGACAATGCCGATACTTATCAGCCGTTGCGGCGGTTTTGATCTTGATTACCGTTGAACGTTAACACTTCAAATGAAACGTACACCACACTTTGTTCACACCACCAACAAACTCAACTCAAACGGTTTTATTTATCTAGGGCTTAGCCTCTCCCTCTCTGATCCTAGCTCTAGAGCTTAAGACCGAAGCAGTTGGCATAATAAGTAACAGTCGAGCTCCAATCCGAAAAGACACCAGCGACGCCAATCTCCCGGAAAACATCCAACAAGTTAAACACATCACCGTCATTGTTGATCAGCTTCGCAATAGTAGTATAATAATAGTTGCCGTCCGCGCCGTTTTTCAGAGGACCAGATCGCTCCAGAGTCCAGGTGATGATCTTGAGACCGAGCTCATTCGCCTTCTTGGCATACGCGCTGGGAACGATCTTACCATTCTTACCGGGTGTGACGAGATAAGGCAGAGGGGGTGCGATATATCGAACGCCGTCCTCCTTGTAGCGAGTGAGGTTGGCAACGGCCTTCTCAAAGGTCTCGGGTGTGTCGCCCGTCTCGTCGAGATACATGGCTTGACGAGCGTACTCAGGCTCGGCCTTGAGCCAGTACAGAATGTCGTCGTACAAGAAGCTCTGGAGATAAACGTCGCTAGGCTTGACACCAGCCTGCTTGTGCTCGTCGATGAGCTGCTGAGCATACTTCTTCTGGGTATAGTCACCGTCGAAGGGCATCTTGACCTCGGGTGTCTTGAGCTCAGGAGTATGCTTCAGACCAAGGCGCTTGGTGAGCTGAATGTGCTCCTTGTTGCTCAGAACTGTACCGCAATTAGCGTACAGATCGGTTCGCCAAGGCGGAGTACCGTGGAGGAAGTCGGCGGCGTTGGTGGCAGTGGCATTGAAGCCCTCCATCTTGGCGCAGAGAGTCTTGAACTCTTTGAGGGTAATATCGCTGGTGCAGCACTTGGCAGAAGCAGGCTTGCCATCCTTGGCGGGCTTGAACGGCTGGGTGCACTTCTTGTTGAGCTCAGGGATCGTGACGATGTTGGTCGTGTAGTGGAGATCGCACTGAGAGTGTCGGCACACGAGCTGGCGATCCTTGGTGAAAGCAACATCGCACTCGAGGATACCAGCGCCCATTCGGGCACCAGCCAGGTTCGACTCGAGAGAGTGCTCAGGGAACTGAAGAGTACCGCCGCCACGGTGGGCAATTGACCACTGGGAAGGCTTCTGAGGCTTCTCCGAACATGACTGAAGCTTCTTCTTCAGCGAACCCTCGTCCATGTCGTTGACGAGGTAGTAGGGTCGAGGGCCGAGTTCAATCTGCTTGATTGGCTTGACAGTCTTGAACAACTCCTTATCGCCATAGCTGGGGCTTGGAGCAGCAATTGCGGGGCTGACAGCCGCAAGGCCGGCAAAGAGAGGAGTAGAGAAACGCATGGTGAACAGGACAAGTCGATTAATTGATAGAGGAGCAAGAGACACCGACAAGGCTTGGCAAGAACCAGCAATTGATGCCTTGATCGAGACTGACTGAGGCTTGACCAAATACCAAAACTTCTCGATGCGACCTGGGCGATCACCAGGCTTTATGGACGAGCGAACTGCACATTGATCCCCAGCCCGATAGACCTATCTGGGCAATGCACCGAGATGACGTCGCAAGATCCCCAGGAACAAGCCCATTCGCACAGAACACCCCTACAGGATGTGGTTTCTGTTGAACCTTCGGTGTTGGTTATCGGCCTAGAAGAGGCGAATTGAGCAATCACGTCGCAGATCACAGCACTTGCAGGCCAGCTTCTGCAAAGAGCACAAGGTCCCCGGAGCTAGCAGTAGGCAAAGTCCGTACGAGATGATAGGATGTGCATCTTTGACAAGCACGTGTGGAGGAGACGTGGGCGTTTATTGGAGGGGGAAGCTAAGGATAAGCTTAGCAGCGTTACACTGAACCGTTCAGCTAGAGGCGTAAAACAAGCAAAGGCAGTATTTCGGGTTGTCATAATTAATTGCTGATGCTATGGTTCTGATATCACCGTCTCTTTGCTTCAGCCCTTTGCTGTCTAATCGCAGTGCTGCTAATCTTTGTAGCAAAATCATCTGTTTTGCTCACTCCCCCGTCACCAACCTCGTCAGCATCGAGAACATCAATCTCAAACACCTCGAGTGGCTTCCATCCCTTCTCGACCCTGCGGTCATTGATTGCTTTGCCCCCACTACGTGTCTCTGCAGAAACAACAATTGCGTCGGCATCTTCTTCGTGGATTGGTGGACCAAATGGATCGCGAAGTATGATACATCGCACCTTGACTCTTCCGTCGCGGAGCGTGGCAATTGCTTCGTCAGGTGTACGCTCTATTGGTGGTGATGTAGATGTTGTGTCGTAGTCGAGAAGCGTGGAGAGGAATGAGAGAACAGTCTGAGAGCGTTCATCCCACGATTGAAGCTCTTCAGCGTATTTCTTCTTGACAAGAAGCTCATCGCTAGATATACCCACAATGAGAGTGCATGTCTTATCGGAGTCTTTTGGTGGGATGTTGAGAAGGATAACGCTTGCATGAAGCAATAATTTGTGACCTGGGTGAAGATGGTCAAACGTGCCACCTAGACAAACAGTGTCGAAGCCCTTTTGTTGCTCTTTTGGTGACAAAGCTGATACCTCTGTCATACTGATTCCACCTTCGATGGCAACGAGTTGGCTCTGAGTAAATGTTTGCTTCTTCTCGGCAAGTTTGAGAAACGAAGAAAGCAACTCATACCCCTCTTCACAACTGGGATGGTAAACTGCCGCCCATGGTCGAACCTTTGTCGCAAAAGCAGCCAAGTCCAACACAGCCGTGCAATTCGCCTCAAACCCGCCATCAAAATCTGGCTCGTAGCGTCTTCCCCTCTCATGATCGATCAGAATAATGCGCACATCTACACTTCCCTTTCCAGCACCGACATCAACGGAAATGTTCTCTTTGGCGCAGATGACGGATGTAAGAGTGTAAAGACCTGCAAGTAGGTATTGCGCGTTTGTCCATGCGATCGTCTTTGAGTTAGGCGATGATCCGCTGAGCAGAGGAAGTGCGAGGCCAACTATGAGTGTCTGGGGAGTTGGTGATTGTTTGAGTTTGGTGAGAACGGATGTTAATGGTGAGCGATAGGCAGCTGAGAGCGTTGATGGAGATGGAGGGCGGGGAGGAGATGGTAAGAGAAGAAGTGATGGAACCATGGTAAATTTCACTCCAGACAGTTGTATTTGGATCAATGTTTCTATTTGTGCTTGTAAAGCCAAAATTTGGCGAAAAGAAGTGAAGTATCCAAGGTTTGAAAGGCCCAAGCAAGAATGTCGTGATGTTGATGGTGTCGCAGGCCGAGGTACTTTACCCCGCTAACGTCATTGTGTTTACTTGCATGTACAGACCCGCTTCATGAATGAAGAGCATGTAAAGGACAAACACTGCTTATTTGCTTTGTATTTGTAAATAAATCAGCACAGTTTTCTTGCAGAAGTTTGTTACTAACATGTGTTGAACCAATTCAAGTGAAAACCCAATCAGCTTGCAGGCGCTGCATAATTGACTTTGCTTGATTGCAAGTAAGAACGAGGACCTTGTGATTTGCCGAAACCTAGCTTAATTGAACCCCTGCGATCCATAGCCACGCATAAACCTGGTCGAGAGATATCGAGCCTCTTTGGAAGGTGGATGAATAAAGTTGGCGAACCGTTCAATTGAAATTCGGCGATTCATGCATGTGCATACATAGGTAAGCCATGCTGTCATGGCATCTCACTTACCCAGGTAGCCAAACACTTGCTCGCGCTTTTGCATGCACGCCGCATTACAACTCGTCCTTGTCTCCATCTTCCATGTAGTCGTGCTCAACTGCATGACCCTTTCGGATCTTGTTAACTTCCTCGGCCGTGACTTTGAAATGCTCAAATGAGGGCGCATCTTCTCCAATGCCCCAAGCAAAAACTCCTCCAACTCCGAGCTCCGGCACGACATGGCTAAACTTTGTCTGAATGCTCTTTTTAGTATCAAACGTCCACCATCGCCACTCCTTCTCGTCCCAGTAGAAATAGCTTCCGTCTTCATCATACTTCCCAGCTGTTCTCGCATGTTTAAAAGATGTGGATACGTCCTGGGGAATATCATCGTGCCAGCTAAAGCCGCCTGTCTTGCCCATATCAGCTCCAGTCTCAGGATCCTCAAGTAATTGAGTAGGGCACCCAAGAAGCTCTCCCTGTGAGCATTCTTGGGTCATGAACCATTTGACATAGTATCCGAATCCAAGATTGAGCTGACTCGGTGACGCGCCCCGGTCGATATAACGCTGGATTGAGTCTTGAGAATCCGTAACACCGCTGTGATGCTTGGTCACGATATCCCGGCGGTTCATCAGGTCGTATGTCATGATATTGAGGAAGTCGACTTCTTTCATGATCTTTGGGACGGTGGCGGGCGTAAAGGCCATCAAATCAACCTCTTTGCCCGGAACAGCCGCTGACAGAAGTTTGTCGGGGCCAATAGCGGCACGCAACTCCTGGAGGAGCGATACATATGCATTAATTTCCCATTCGCGCTGAGAGTTGGGAATTTGCTTGTAATCATCACGGTTGCCTCTGTTGCAGTCAGTATGTGCCTCGTAATGACCAAGATTGCAATGTTCCTCACCCGGGATACTCCCAGTCAATGTCGATGCCATCAGCGCCCGTCGCAGTGACCATTGCCGCAACCTGGCGCGCCCACCGCTTCCGCGTGGTTGCATTCTTGGCCGCCTGCTCAAAACCTTGAGTATCGCCCCATCCTCCAATAGCTACCATTACTTTGGTGTCGCCAGGGAACCTGCTGCGGACATCGGGAACAGAGGTGAAGAGCGGGTAGTCGTCAGGTTTGTCGTCAACATTGAAGGTCTCGGAGCGCATGAATGCCAAAATGACATGCGAGACATCTCGGAGTGCGCTTCTTGCTAGGACTATATCATGTTGTCTAGAATTTCAGTTAGCGACTATTCTGAAGTTCTTGCCTTGCTTGTTGACGAGGGAGATGCACTTACCCTGTGAGATACATAGCACATCGGAATGGCTCAGCTCGAGACGTGGCAGTCGCGGTTACCGCCGCCAGGAATAGCAGTTGCCATCTGAAAATCATTCGCATGATGCGCATTTGAAAGGAAAGTAATTGTGGGCGATTCTCAACTTTATGCTGGACTGGAGAGGACTGTGATTGAGGTGGCACTGGCTCAATTGACCCGCAGATGCATTGTACAGTAGGCGTAGATGAGTGAAGTGGATGTTTCTTAACCAATGCTCATCAGACAGTTGAGGAACCCTATATACTCTCAACCTGATGAAGCAACAAGCACAAAACAATAAACAAAGCGCTTCGATGCCTGTTCATTCGCGTTCAAATCAAGTCGTATTCACACTTCTCAAAGCAAGTTTCTCCCAGATAAGAACCCGTTTGCGCCTGCGTTCTATCCTGTCTAGTAACGTAAGGTATGCCACAATAAGACCCTCCCTCGCAAATCCATGCCTGGGTATTTTATTATACAGCGGATAAAACCGCGTCAACGCCAGAGCCTCCCAAAAGAAATCTACAGAAAATGACTCCAAAGAAAAAGTCATGGTATCGTGTTCGTTTCGTGTTGGTATCCCTCAATATCCCAGTCCTGTCTAAATCAGCCCTCGACTCTTGAGAATCCGACTGAGCTCCTTGAGCTGCACTGGTTTGGAGAGAAACAGATCCAGTCCGTTTGCAAAAGCATCCTCCTGTGCGTCCTTAGAGGCGAGGCCAGATATAGCGACAATATGCCTTCGTGGCAAATCCGAGGCCTTCTCGAACCCTCGAATTTGTCGTGTAGCCTCAAACCCATCCATTACCGGCATGGAAATATCCATCAAAATACACTTGTAACACCCTTCTTGAGCTTTGTAACACTCCAGAGCTCGGAGTCCATCCGAGGCCGAGTCGTACGCCACACCCAGCTTCTTCATGTATGTTTGTAAGATCTTCATATTGATAGCATTGTCTTCCACCAAAAGGAACCGTTGATCCTGGGGGGTTGGAGGTAGTTGCAAAGCGGGAACCGATGGCAACGGAGTCTCTGCGTCATCATAATCCAAATGCGCCCTTCTCTTCTTAGGAGACATCGTTGGGGCGATATCAAAATAGCCGCGTTCCTTGTCATCGGACCCACGTTGGACAAGATCTGTTTCTCCTGTCGATACAGTCGGTGGCTCGTCGAGTCTGGTCGAGACGCTGGCACGATCTGCAGCTGTTGCTTGTAATTTCATCCAGCGCCTGAAGCAGAGGACAAAAGCTTTGCCAAGTTTCCTCGGTCCCACACTAGATAAGAACGTCAGCGGCAGGGAACAAGTAGTAACAAACAGACGACTCACGGGCGCGATATGAAACTGAATAATCCCCAATTGAGCTTGCGCTGTGACCTATGTGACCTGTCAAGCGATCGAGCGACAGCGGCACTGCGACACACCACGACAACTGGGGACGATAGCTCGTCTCGAGGCTGGTTTGCTATCATCTCAAGGTGAGATTCGTCACAGAGTATCAGGTCAGGAAGAAACTCGGCATTGTGCAGGGGGTCGACGACTTGCATACGCAACCAATTGTGGCAGACCTTTTCCAGCAAAGCACGTTCGTCAAATTCCCTAGAATTCCAGCGTTGACTTTCTGAGCCGCCTCCACCGAAAGGTGTGAAACCGTTGATGCTGACGCGGAGACCTGACAACTCAATGGCCTGGGCCTGAAACTCCTCGCGATCGGACATTGTTTCTGTCGAATCAACACTGACAGCTTCTAGTGGTAGTTTTACCGCAATGCGGGTTCCCGTGCCCACCTTGCTTTGAACATGTATAGAGCCTCCAAGTGCCCTGACGAATTTCCTCACCAGACTCAGACCAAGGCCAGCACCCGAAGAATGAACATTCTCTTGAGCAAACGGAGCGAACAGACGGTGGTTGAGATAGTCTTGACCGACACCAGCTCCTGTATCGGTGATATCGATATGGACGACTCGATCCTTTAACCGGCTTTGCCCAGGAGGATCCTGGTAGGCAGAGACTTTTACATAACCCCGTGTAGTGTACTTGAGGGCGTTTCCACAAAGATTCATGATTATGCGCCTCACTGCCCCTGACTCAACATGGAACGCCCAGTCCACCGTCGGGTCAATGTCCAACATCACAAGAACTGCGTCAGGACCAGCTCCGTTGCTGATATTTTCTCCAGCCTTGACACTATCCGCAACGTCCATACCATCAAGGCGGGTAAGAGGATCACGATTGAGCTCTTCATTCGGCTTGTCATCGTGAACAAGCGCGAGTGATTGTTGTTGGTAGGTGTGGCCAGCATGAATACACTCCACGACTTCTTCCACCAACATGTCCAGATCCAGATTCGACGTGATATGCATCATCCCATCCCCCGGTCTACTTTTTGAGTTAGACTGAGCGCCTCTCACTAACGCAACACCTGAGTTCGGCGACTGTCCACTGGGTGCCTTGACAAAGTTGTTGATGCGTGTCCAATCAAGCAAGTGATTGATCGTGTCCAGAAGTGTACGACCGCAGACCTCAAGGGAGCGCAATACATCCCCCTGGAAAACATCTAGTGCCGTATCACGCAACAGCTCGGCACACAGAACAATGCCGTGAAGTGGAGACCGGAGCTCATGGGATAGGGAGCTGAGTAAAGATGTTGTCGCCGAGGATACTATGGAACTCTCCATCATAGCAACGTCTGCCATGATGACTGCACTGAAAGCGGCAAGGTAACTCAGTTCCCCCTGGACTGTAAAGATACGGGTTGGTGTCATTGTATAGACAAAACACCCGGAAAACCAGCGATCTCTGTGAGAGTCCCATAGAGGTATAAAGGCAACGCTGCGCGCTCCTGGGAAGGCATCGCGAATGGCCATGCCTTCGTTTCTCCGTGAATACGGGTCGTTGACCTTTCCCGACTTTCGCTTGTCGCCCCTTTGTTCTTCTTGAATGCTCCGAGCTTTCTGGGCCTGGAATGCAGCCATAGCCGAGTCCTCGCTCGTCGGATCACTCGATCCAGTCATTCCGTCGCCATCGAAATTAAAGATCTTGCCTTTTGGATAGCGGCGCAGTAGCCTCTGGAGCTGTCGTTCGGGTATAGTTCGACTGCGCCCTGAAGGGGCTTCACCGTCTATGCTGGAAGAGACAGACGTAGAGAATCCAAGAACAGGGCACATAGCGCCTGATGACCGGTAGTCTGCGGGATTCCGGGGAGAAGAGACAGAAATATTACCTCTGCCTGGAGAGGAGGAAGATGAGGATGAGGAGGAAGAACGAACGTGAGTCCTTGAATTTCGCCGCAAAGAGCCGGACCGGATTCTGCCAGCAAAAGAGCCAACACCTGCATCCAAGAACAGGACCCCCTCAACTTCAATCGACTCGCGTAAGATATTTGCCGCTTTAGAGAAGATTTGGCTCAGCTGGTTAGATCGCGATTCTTCTCCAGTCGGAACTGAATTGGGAAGCTTGTCAGTTGAATGGCACGGGCTTGTCGGCCTGTTCTGACTAGGGCTTTCAAGAACAAAAATATCTGGCGTGGATATGCTATCGGTTTCAGCAGTAGCAGTGACACTGTCCCTCTGTTTCTGGATCTTCTGTTGCGTTTGGTTGAGAGAGCCTTCTTCTGTGCTTGCATCGGCATTGAACATATTCGTTGAACTGTTCTCCCACCCTGTCACGGTCGTCTTCCCCTCCACATAGCTTCCCAAACCGCGAACCATGCGCTCGCCAGGACGCCTGCCATCTCCAGATCGTGTCAGTTCCATCTGTCCCAGGATAGATGCTGAAACATCTCGCATGACTTGTAGTGATGCTTCGTCAAATGTCTCACGCGGTTCGTTGTCAAGAATACAGAAGACGCCAATGTTGATACCTCGGCGGGTTCTTATCGGTACACCTGCGTAGAACCGGTGCTCTGGCCGTGCCTTGTAGTACCAGGTATCACGATACTCTTCATTTTCAGCAAGGTTGCTTACTACTGTAACCGGGAGCTCCGACGCTAATGATGGTTGCTGTGGTCCACCAGACTCGCGAGATACCAATACACGATCACAGATACCATAACTTCGAGGTATTGCAGTACCACAAAGCCAAAGGCTGTCAGAACCAGAGCTAGGGGGATTGGCGTGAGCAGATATGCGAAGCGCAGGTGTAGCTTCGGCAATAATATGCTGGTGTTGACTGTCAAACAGCGAGATCATGGCGCGAGAAGCGCCGAGTCTCAAGAGAGCCACCTGGGCCAGAGCTGTCATGGCAGGATCCGAGCATGGTCGCAATGAAGACGACGGGATAAGGTTTGCGACATCATTGCGAATAGAGTTGGCGACAAGGACCGAGTCATATCTGGGTATTCGTTAGATGAGTCCGTTTGAGGAGCTTCAATTGATGGCAGGGGAGGAAGATGCGACGAGAGTGAGGATGAGAAATGGTGCAAGGTCATACACACTTGAATATCTCCCGTTCGCGAGTTGGTTCCGAGACCTTGTTACCAGTCATGATCGACAGCTGTAACGTGGACTACGTGCTTAGCCCATGCAAGCAAGCAAGCAGCCTCGGCAGGGGGAACAGATCGTCGGACGAGGTAGGGGGTTGTGTGGTTTAACAAGACTGGTTTAAAATACTAAGGCAGCCTGCCCTTGAGAATTTAGCTAGATATTGGCAAGATTACTCAAGGATGGATTCCTCCATCGCACTCCGACCTTGTCTGGGTCTGGATTCTAGGCTGTCCTTCCACGGGCTCGAATCTTGACCTATCGCCACCCCGCTTTGCCCTCCAACGGCCCTAAAGCCAACCTTCAGTGGAGCTACCCGGGTGCCTACCCGTGGAGATCTACCGCCTGAGTTCCGTTAGCGACAGAAGATCGATCGATTTGCCATGAAACCTCCGGCCTCCCATCTCACGGATAAGATTTTATGGGCATCTGACTGAGTCAGGCACGCATAAGGTCAAGGTCATCAGATGCTTTTATTTTCTAAAATTATAGAGCATAAAGGGAAATAAGTCCATGCTGCTTGTAATGGTAGCACGCGCTGCAAAGAAAAAGCAAGACCGAGATCAATGACGAGACTATGATACACTGTCCAATTGATAGCAGTTTCCCATATTCTAAAATGCATCTACAGGTGGGAAAACAAGATGTTTTGCATAAGCTTTTAGGGTGGGTGGGTGCTGGAGCTTTGTACCCGAACGGAGCTCCATCAGTCTAGATTTCAATGGGCCCCGCCATTTATTAACTGCAACTGGTCAACTGTGACTGGAGATACCCAGCATCATATAATCATACAAGGACTCAAAAGAACACTCAGAGATCAAATAAATATCAATCTGTATCGTAAGCCTTAAGAAATAAATTAAAAATTTTGCGCTGTAGTATGTACCTCAAAACAGGGTACTCCAGTTGAACTTCCGTTGACCTCAGGACAGTGTGAACTACTGTTATCGGCGCGATAACACAGTGACTTCCATTGGCTCGAGCTTCTTTTTTTTCTTCATCCTTTTCAAGCAATGCTATACGTTGCCGTTCATTTCTTGAGTAACTGTTAATAAGCATCAATCTCTCAACATGTTCGAGAATACATGTACGCTGCCTCTATCGGCAGATGTATTCGCAACTGCCCTCCACCCCACGGAACCCCTCCTGACTGTCGGTTTATCGAGTGGCCACGTCGAAACCTTTCGATTGCCATCCAGCTCTTCTTCCGACGACAATGCCGATGCCGATGGTGACACGAGCGTGCTGAGCGACGGAAAGAGTATGATCGAATCCGTCTGGCGCACTCGGAGACATAAGGGAAGCTGCAGATCCTTGGTCTACTCGCACGATGGTTCTGGTAAGATTTCCACGAGCTTCTGTTGTTGTTCTCCAAGCTAACCTATTAAAGCTGTTTATTCAGCTGGAACCGATGCGCTGGTAAAGCACTTTGACCCCAAGACCGGTCAAGTCATTTCAAAATTCGTGATTCCTTCTGCAACTACGGTTCCCGATGCGCCGACCCTCCTCCACGTCCTGAACCCCCAGAGCCTGCTTCTTGCGACCGACTCAGGTGCCCTCCACATCATTGACCTCAAAGACGGCAAGCTGGGAAAGAAGCCCGTTCAGACTCACTTCCCCCATGCCGACTACGTTTCCTCCATAACACCTTTGCCGCCCACCAGTGCCAGCACCAGCGGATTCCCAAAGCAATGGGTCAGCACTGGCGGTACCACGCTCGCCGTAACAGATGTTAGGAGAGGGGTGCTTGTGCGTAGCGACGACCAGGAGGATGAGCTGTTATCTTCTTGTTTCGTTCCAGGCTTGGGCCCTAAAGGACATCGCAACAACGGCGTTTTGGCGGTAGGATCTGGCTCGGGTGTGTTGACCATGTGGGACAAGGGAGCCTGGGATGACCAGCAGGAACGAATCATCGTGGATGGCGATAAGAAGGGCGGCGGTGAAAGTATCGATGCCATGGTCTTGATCCCGCAAGAGCTGGGACTTGGCAAGAAGGTCGTCTGCGGTGTCGGTGATGGCAGCTTGCGTGTGGTCGACCTTGTTGCTCGGGAGGTGGACATTTCCGCCAATTTGCGTCACGATCACATGGAGAGCGTTGTATCGCTGGGTTTCGATTGCGAGAATCGCCTCATCAGCGCTGGCGGAAGGACTGTGAAGCTTTGGGAAGAGCTATCTGCTCTTCAAGGAGACGATGACGAAGAGGATGAAGATGACGACGATGATAGCGATGATAGTGACGCTGGAGAGAATGGCAACGGCAAGCGAGCTGCCGATAGCGACAGCGATGACGATAGTGAGGAGGACCAGATTGCGGAGATGAAGCGCAGGGCCAAGCGACGCAAGGAAGCCCAGCAGAGCAAACTTGGGCCCATGGGAGCCCACGGCGTCATGGGGTTTGAGGGCTTAGATTGAGCGTAAGTTTTTGGCGATGAAAATACTGTTACGATACCCGGCGTAGATACGATAAAGTAGTGCGATCAGACGGTCAGAATGGCCAGAGCCTAGACCATGGACGTAAATACATTTCATTATAAGTTTAAGGGACAAAGATCATGTTGATAACTTCCAAATTTTCAATGTCTGGCTATCTATCTAATTTATGAAGAAGCCCACCCTAGGAGGTGGACATCCAACGACTCATGTGCAGTTGTTGGTCTTCCGAAACGAAGCACGATCACATACATAGTGAAATAACCAAAAACCCATTCGTGTTGAGTCGGGGAGAGAAGTATCCCTCGGGCGATGCTACACGACCTTCGGTAATAGTTCTTGAGGCCCAGTAGCCTTATGTTTTGACTCGAGACCCAGTAGTCTCTTATGATGAGTCTTCTCGAAGCCCAGTAGCTTCGGAAAGTACAAGTGCAGTTACTCTATCCCGGAAAAGGGGCAGAAGCAGATACCGTGCCATTGAATGCGGACCAAGGTTTGTGTCTGAACCGGTGACTAGAGAAAGGACTTGAAGCGGCATTGTCCCCAGAAATACTCCATCAGAGAATCATGGAAGACCAAGCCGGTGGTCTTTGTCTTGCAGAGAAGGGCACGATATCCCGGTCGTGCAATGCAGAGTACATGAAAACTCTGCGAACCGGGCGTCATGCTCCTTTCTCCATGATCCCTCAACCGTGTAAAGGATGAGGCGGGATGGGTGGCGTGCGTAGTGCGAATATCGTAAAAATCATTATGATCCCATATCCGAGAAATCGGCGCCAGGTGGGGGATCCTGGTATAAGAATAGGAGGCTGAAGGGCTCCTCGCAGGTACAAGACAGGTAATTTTAAAAGCGATTATAAAAAAGATGTCCAGGTGGACAAGACCAGAAGGTGTCAGACGCCAGGAATATGAAGAAAGCTCCAGCAGGCGTCTTCTGATTTGGGCTGCGTGTCGGCTCGAGCAAAGTCCTCCATGACTTTCTCATCGCTGGGTGCTGAAAATCGAGTTGGGGAGCTCATGGTGAGGTTGTCGTCGTAAATGATAACGGTGGGAAGAATCCTGCTGTCGTGGCCGTTGCCCTTCTCTTCGGAAGATGAGTCGCTAGGTCCTCCGCCTCGATGTAGTTCACTTGCACTGTATGTCGTAGGTATGCAAATGTGAGGGATTCCTTTCCGTATGCTAACGGCTCGGGCCAAAGTGACAGCAGAACCTCCGCCGACGCTGACAACGCAATCTCGTCCAGATGCCTGGGCTGGCACGGTGGTATTAGATGAACAGAGAATTCGACTGTCGAGATTAGGAATAATGGCTTGAATTTTGCGAGCGTTATTTGATCTTGAAGGGCTTGAGACAATGAGCGGTGAAGTCAAGTGTAACCGAGCCAGCTCAGATGGTAGACGATGAATTGCGTCAGGACCGACGACTAAACGAGGAGATGAAGAAGAAGGACGTTTTGGGCGGCGATGTCGAGATCGAGAGGAGGGCCGCTGGACCGTGCCGGGCGGACCAGCGTGCGAAGATGGAGGAGACAAGTTCGTGGCTGGCGGCGTCACAAGAGCGGCCGCCTTGAGGGCGAGGGCGTCAACAAGCTTGTCACGAATAGCAACGAGATCAGGATCAGTGACTTTTCGTGGTGACAAACGATGAATGCCGTTGGTGGAGTGGTGCATGAAGGGCCGATGCCGGCTGTCCGGAGGTATCCAGAAGCGGTAGCGGTTGATGAGGTATATCGAAGTCCAACCTGCGCGACATCAATCAAGTGCCCAAAATGACAACAATAATGGATTGAAGACGAAAACTAGAAAAGAAGGAATCGATCGAGATTTGATGAAAGTTCAGAGATTCACAGGTTAGAGACATAGCACAAGATGAGCTAGGGCACATTATTATGGGCAGATAGAATAGGCGTGACCTTCTGGGATGGGACGAGACGAGACAAGACCAGACCAGACCAGAAGTTTGAGCGAAAATCCCTTAGCAGCACCTGTTTCTGCCTGTGAGAGGAAAGTGACGGTTTGTTGTGGTTTTTCGCCACAGAAAAAAGACGCCACCTCTGCCTTTTGACTAGGGGACTAGGTAGGTAGGAGCAGGGGAAATTCGGTCTCTTTGTTTTTAATAATACAGCCAAAAAAAGGGTCCAGCCGAATGGTTTTGGGGCCGATGATGGGGGAAGTCAAGTGCCAACGCCTTGTCTGTTTGGTGCCAGTCCCTGCGTGAGACCCTGAAAACTGATGTAAAAGGGGGCAAAAGGTGTATTGTTTCTGTCATGAGGACGTCAAATGTGTAAAGGAGGGGGATCTCTTGACCCCTAGAAACACGCAGGAGGCAGTTTATCCGCCCCGGCCGGAGGTTAGCTCCGTTAAGTGGAGCAGCGATCGGAGACAAAGTCTCGTGGTGACGGAGCAAGTCCACCAATGAGAAGTGATAGGGGAGATGGTGGTTGGATGTGGACATGGAAGGAAGAGAAAGGATGGGCAAAATCAAGAAACGCATCTCTTTGTGTCATAAAACCCATATTACATCGGTGTTTGCATTGAATGGCGATATGATTGGTTGTTCTGAAAGAACTCTGGTGGCTTGATGAATGTACAGTAAGCGCTATAGCAGTTCCCGTTACTAAGAAGACGGCAGAGGCTTATCTCGGAACATTTTTCTGAATTAGGTAAAGAAAATATCGTGAGTTGATCTGATTTGAGTCTGTGAAATCGCTGCGTTTCTGAACTATTTCCGGATAATGCTGCGGTGACGCAGGGTGAGTTGTAAACTGACCGTGACATCTGTTCTGTAACACCAAGGTATTGTGTTTGTTAGAACCAAGAGTCTTTCAAACTGTTTGTGGTTTCGCAACTGGGCTTTACATTGCTGTTGTATCTGGAGGCCTCTGCTAAGTGAGAGGGGAAGAAGAGAAGAGATATGTTATGGGTGCATGGAGAGCACGTCAGGCCTCTTTTGATGCTGCAATTAGAGCAATAGAACAAGATAGAGTGATGAGAACCGACACTTGCATCAAAGATGAGGCTCATGCTTGAGGATGGAGACCAAAGCATTTTCTTAAGTAACAACAACTTCATGGATGCGGAGAGGTAGGCACATAGCGGCAGTCTCCGGTGCCTCCCGCCTTTAGCTCAAGCCAACCTGCCAGTTCTGCCCCTCTGAGTTTGAGCCAGGGCCTTGCCTGATATTACCTCTGGCTGGTCTTACAACACCAATCTTTTCTTCTTTTTCTTCTTCCTCTTCAATCATTGTCGCATCAATCACCACAATCTATCTGAAGCGCCGGCGGCCTTTACACAATTCTATGACTTTGTCGCCGCCGCTTGGCCTAGTCTCGCAGCTGTGATAACATCTCCGACCGATCGATCGCCCTTCTTTCAGCTCTGGTTCAATCATCTACACCTTCGAGATGCAATTTATTGCGCAGTCGCCCGCCTCCGTTCTCCCAAGAATCACAGGCTCTTAGCTATCACCACCGGACGCAGCCGACAGCCGATTTTACTGGCATATCCATCTTATCTGATAAGCTTGTGGTTGGCGGACGGCTCATGGCCGAGCACAACATCAGTATGCATATCTGCTAGCAAACTGTGGCGCACAATGCATGCACCCAAGAGATAAACTTGAACGAGTTGGGTGGTTGAATTCCGACGGTCGCTCCAAATTGGTGCCATCTTTTGCAGAGAGTCATCCGATTTCGCAAACTGATCATCTATCAGCCCGTGGTTTGAAGCTCAGAATGATGTCCAGACAAAGCTCAGCTGGTGCTGTCCCTGCTCATGCTGGGTTTATCGTCACAATCCTGGCCATGATACACAGCCGAAGTCGCCTATTCCGTGGCGATGGGTGACAACCCCAGACGATGCCTCGGGGATGCGCCGATGCGCTATCTCATCCCTCTCGATTCGAACCCAGCCCAATGGTCGCGACAGGCCGTACTCCTCTGTTCGTCCCCCACGTTCTGAGGTGCACCACCAATACCGGTTCCCCGACCGGCCGGCCTGATAACATGCCAACTTTATTTCTACCTCCCCATCGTGGAATCTGGGGTTGCATATTTAAAGGAGCGGTTGTGCACGATCATGTCACCAGTATCAAGCTTCAGATTAGCATCGCATGTTTTCTTAGCTGACCTTGTCTTTTGATCTGCATCTCATCTCACCTCGCTTGGGGCTCTTGGACTCGGACCCGCAGACACCCACCCGCTGCCCCATCTCTAGCAATTTGTCAAGCATCTGGGGAATAAGAAGTCCTGATAAGCTATCTCTGGATCCACGAGTTATCAGTTACAACTTACATGTCTTGGGTCACTAAGCTTAAAAAATAACTCTAGCCACTCCCGAAAACGGCCTCGCGTGCTCGCCAATCACTTCTATTATACGGAGAGGAATTAGAAGTATAAACCTTCCTATTGCCCATATCAACTTTCAGTGCTGGAGCCTTTCAAAGCCTTCGTCAATATTTATCCAACGTTGATATTCCAAGTCTGTCGTTGAGTTGATCGACACGAAGATTCCTCTTTCGCTTGGACCCCTCAACGATCAACGCCATCGACACCAAAGCCATTCCAGCGTTGGCCTTTTTCTAGTTTCTTTACACAGCTCCATCTAACTGCTTCAACAATGGATGAGGATCAAGGGCCACGTTCGATTGCCCCCGAGCATGCGCCACCGAAAACATTTGCTCAGCGTTGCAATGGCCTCAAGAAGGCATTCACTACCAGGCACGGCCTGATTGGCGATTATGACTATGCCTTTCTCTTTCGCCCAAACCTGCCCTTCATGAAGAAGAGCATTAACCCAAGTCCCTTCTTTGGTCTCAATGACAAGATGCCAGTTCTTCTGGGCTTGCTGCTCGGCTTTCAACATGCATTGGCCATGTTGGCAGGTGTGATTACACCCCCGATCATTATCAGCGGCAGCGCCAATTTGCTACCTGAGCAACAACAATACCTCGTCTCAACCGCTCTCATCGTTTCTGGCATCTTCTCTGCAGTCCAAATCACTCGATTCAGGCTTTTTGGTACACAGTAAGTGTTGTTTGGCCGCGACAAGAGTTTGTGCTAATCTTTGTGTTAGATACTACCTCGGTACTGGAGTTTTGTCTGTAGTTGGAGTCTCATTCAGCGTTATTCCTGTCGCTCAAGGAAGTCTCACTCAGATGTACGCCAATGGCTTCTGTCCTTCAGATTCTGATGGAAACCCCTTGCCTTGCCCTCAGGGCTATGGAGCCATTCTCGGTACCTCCGCTGTGTGTGCTCTGATCAACATCCTCGTCTCTTTCATCCCCGCAAAGTACTTGCTGAAGGTCCTGCCGCCGATCGTCACTGGCCCTACCGTTATGCTCATCGGTATTAAGCTCATCAAGTCGGGTTTCTCCAACTGGATGGGTGGCAGCGGAGGATGCATGACTGCCACTGACGGCTTGTTTGCTCTTTGCCCCAACATCAACGCACCTCATCCTCTTCCCTGGGGATCTGCAGAATTCCTGGGCTTGGGTTTCTCTGTCTTTGTCGCCATTATTCTGTGTGAGCGATTCGGCTCGCCCATCATGAAATCCACCTCGGTCGTGATTGGACTACTAGTCGGCTGCATTATTGCTGCTGCCTGTGGTTATTTCGATCGATCTGGTATCGACTCTGCCCCTGTTGCTTCGTTCGCTTGGGTACACACATTCCCTCTATCAGTTTACGGGCCACTCGTGCTCCCCCTGATTGCTGTTTACCTTGTCTGCGCTACCGAGGCTATTGGCGATGTCACAGCCACATGCGACGTTTCCAAGCTCGAGGTGACTGGAAAGACGTATGAATCTCGTATTCAGGGTGGTATCCTGTCTGATGGTATTGCTGGCTGCATTGGTGCTCTCATGACCATGACTCCTATGTCTGTCTTCGCTCAGAACAACGGTGTCATTGTCCTCACCAGATGCGCCAACCGCAAAGCTGGTCTTGCTTGCGCCATGTTCCTGATCATCATGGGTATCTTTGCCAAGTTTGCTGCTGCTCTCATTGCCATTCCCTCAGCTGTTCTTGGTGGCATGACAACCTTCCTCTTCAGTGCTGTAGCTGTATCGGGCATGTCCATCATTGTCCGTGGTGTTCCTTTCACTCGACGCAACCGCTTCATTCTCACAGCTGGTCTGGCTCTGGGATATGGCGCAACGCTTCTACCCAACTACTTTGATAAGATCTTCACATACGAGGGGGACAACCGCTCTCTTCAGGGTTTCCTCGACGCTATTGTTCTTGTCATGGAGACTGGTTTTGCAGTCGCTGCCATCATCTGTGTGATCCTCAACCTCACGCTTCCTGAGGAGCTGGAAGATGACATTGATGCAGCCCGCTCAGCGACCAATGTCGTGATCCACGAGGATACAGAGCAACAAAACAAGGCCACCGCAGGCTCAAGTCGGGAGCATAGTATCGATCCTCAGAAGCAGGTTTGAATGGGTGTAGGGAAAAACGTATAAAAGTTCAGTAGGGAATAGGGTTATGTCTATTTATGATGAATATCGGGTTGTTTAAATTATGATTTCTCATTTGAAGCACCTCAGTCTCAGCAGATCAAAAGTGAAGTTCATTACGCAGCGTAATCATTCCAAGTTATCAGCGACCTTATCTAGGAATCCCTCTTTCAGCTTTCCAAAACACCTGTAACCAATGAATACTCCTCTACTCCGCGCCTCATTAGAATCATAAAAGCTCTCTTACATAGAGATGCAGACTGGACTTGTTATTTCATGTCATGTTTTCGCACATTAAATCCATCAACTCGTTACGCCATAGACCACATGAGATCTGCTCTCGTATCGCTGCTTGTGAAAGCTGTTCATCTGCCTCCTGTAGTTCTCTTGAACCTCTCCCCAGAGTCCGCGATGGCGTTCTTGTATGCACTTGAGCAAGTCACCTTCCTTCTTGATCTTGCAATGGCAGACATTTGGTGTGCCACAGAACTTAGCTCGTGCCTGCGGAGTTGGAAATTTGATGCTGAGACGTTTGAGGTTGGGCCAGTTGACACTGTCGCTCGTCGAGGCAGGGTTGTTCAGCGCCAACCGGGCCAAGTTCCAGTCCATCTCGCCGTCCGACGGTGACTGCTCATATCTTCGGGCTGATATAGGAGCATCACCCTTCTTCCTCTCGATTGCCGCGATATCGCAGGATGCCCCATCTCTTCCGGATCGGCGACAGTTGCAGCGCTCTGGATTCATGTTTGTTTCGTCGTCAATCTGAACCGTCACAAATGAGAACCTATCTCCTTGTCGGTTTTGTGTGAACAAGACCAGCATCGGCTTCACTGGGCGCTTGTGAAGGAGCCCTGTGGAATTTATTCCTGTAGAAATACTAACACTTTGAACATCGCTATTCGATGAGTTACTGTTGCTTGAGACGCCACTCGATATGCTGAAAGAACGCCCGTTATTGGTCATAGTTGTACTGCTGGAAGGGGGCGGAAAGAGAGAGCTGGAACGACGAGGAGATGGGGTTGATCCGACTGGCTTCCGGGGTGGAGCCTGTCGCGGCGGCCCCGGTATCGGGAAGAAGCTCTGTCGTTCTACAGGCGATGATCCTATCGGCTCTGGGGAAGTTCTTCCCGGCCACGATCCGTAGAACTCGGGTCCTGTGGGCTGTCTCTGTTGTATGGTTGGAAGGCTTGGGTGACGACCAGGGGGACCCATAGCGAAGCCATCTCCGCCATTTCCGTAAGACGAGAGCGTCTGCGCCGGTGATGCAAATGGCCTGCTCCCTGAAACGGGCGAACTTGGCATCGCTCCAGAGGCAAGGGTCGATATGGAGTTTTGACGGCTTGATGAAGCCTTCATGGTGTTGACTGCGGCATCGCTATTGGTGACAAGCGAGCCCTCGGTTGGTTTTGGTATCCAGAGTTGAAGGCAAGCGTTCTCCATGATTGTCTCTTTGACGCCACCCAGAACGAAAATGACTTGACAGTCGTACTGCGTGGCAGAGGCCCATGGCTTGAATCCAGTGACCGCTTGCTGGAACCTCAGTATGTCAGCCCCGTCCATGAAGTCCAGCCTTGCGATTCTCTCATTCTGTCTTAGGATGATCTCTTGTGTCATATGAGTGCCTGTGGGCAATGCGTATTGTGGGTTAAAGACCATCGTGGTGATGTCGAAGTCAAATTTCTCAGCTGTGCAAGTTAGCATTTGACGTCGAGAAGAAAAGGGCCTACTGACTTTGCTGTCTTGGTTTTCCCGATCCCGCTTGAGCAGATCCAGACATGATGATTCTGAATCTTCGCCCATCTGCGTCTAGCCTTCGAAGGAGCTTGGCTTTCTTCTCGATACCTGGGCTATAGCTCTGCAGGTTTCTGCTACCGTTAGGCTTTAAAACGAAACTGGGGGTTATGTCAAGCTTACACCTCTAGCAGTTGTTCCATCATCTCGTCTTTTGTAACAAGGTCAACAAGAGGGGCGGGTTCTTTCTCCGGCCAGATCGTGAACATGTCTCGTTTGAGCGTCGAAGTGATTATTCTTGGCGTCACCAACTCGCGGCCAAATCGAGCGCATTGGGATGATAGGTCCTACTCTCGTTAGTCTGTACGTCACATGTAATTACACGCACGACTTACATCTTCCAGTTGCCGGGCGTAGGATGGCCAGTGGGAAGTGTCCTTATCCGCCTCCCGCAAAGCAGGGGCCGCCTGAATTCTCTTGAAAATCCATACACACTTCAACAAGTTGAGATACTGGTCAACCGTCGGAACACGTTCTTCAACTACCAAACCAGACTTGAAGTTGATTGTGCTCTTGTGAAAGTTCAGTATGAATGCATCCGACAGCTCGGTGAGCTCGAAGTCCGCCTCGGTGCGATACTCGGGGTGACCAGTGAGCGCTGCAAACCGGAACTGTTCGTCCAAGTCCACAGGCACTTCTAGTAGTACAACACTGCGCTGAACTCTTTGGTCGAGAGCTTCATCAAGGTCAGGGATAAGAACTCCCATCAGACGGCGGATGTCATGATGAGCAGCTGTGATGCGGTCCGCGAGGTCTCGGTGCATGAGCTCAATATCTTGTCGTACCCGTAAAAGGAGATCGCTGACCTCATCAGCTTATGAAACAGTACCAACTTGATGCACTTACACTTCAAACGGTTTCAGGACGTGCAGGATCTTCGAGTTGTGCAGCGTGATCCTTTGGCGCAGTTGATCAGCTGCAGGCTGAACGAGTACATTCCATTCCAGGTTGCGTAAAGGGTTGGTTCCTACACGATATCGACTGTTTGATCTTAGAAGTTCATTGCATTCTCGTAATGTCATCTCGTAGTCCCCAACAATCTGAATCAGTGACGTCCTGTCCCATCGTAGCCTTGCCGGAGCGCCTTGCCGTCTTTGACTCTGGAGAGAGTTGTCTGCCGATGCAACTACTCTGCTAAGGATATCGAGATTCTCGGCGAGACCTCTGACATCTCTTCCAAACTCTTCATATTGTCTTGCTGCCATGCAGTCAGCCCGACGTTACATCTACTGAAGCCGGAGGGATGAAGGATTGAGTGATCGCCAGGTACATGTACCTACTCGCGAAGGTTGACATTCAACAAAAGCAGTGCGTTGGCGAAGCCCCGCAAGGCATATCTCGCAGGAGAAACAAACGCATCGCGCTTGGATCACTTACTTGCATTATGTTCTTCAGACCAGCCAAAGCGGTAGACTTCCCAGGCTAGGCGCCCGAGGCTGATAAGGTCTCCAACCTGGAGAGGGCCTGCCATCGAACGGTGCTATGGTTTCTGTTACAAAAGGGCCTCAGATGGCAGGGGCCTGGGCTTTAAACAAAAGCTAAAGGACGATCACTTGGGGAAATGCAGCCGTCAATGGGGCCAGAGTAAGTTGTGGACAAGTGAGGGGCAGCAGTATCTTAATAATTATTGTTAACAAGGCTGTTGCTCAAGAGGCTAACGGAGGAAGTGTGACTGAGCTTCACCCGGGATGATCTAATTGGTATGGGTAACACCCACACGCTCGCCCCAAATGAAAGAGATGCAAGGGCCAGGTGAGTCTTCAGGAAAGGAGATAAGAACGCAGCATGCAAGCTCTGTACGGGGGACGCGTGCGGTCCGGAGTGGCTGGCCACGGCTGACACAAAATCGAGGAACCTCGCCGCAGAAAGAGAAAAGAGCTCTTCCCAGGCACCGATGACAGACTGACACGGAGGCGTGGCTGATTCGGTCAGTGAACAGGGCATCGGTTACTCATGTGGGCTACCAGCGCGAACATGCGGGGTGGAGGGTCAGGGACGGACAATAGCTTGCTTGCTCTTATCAAGAAGCATGCACCTAGCTGTTGGATCTTTGGTAGTATGAGAGCAGTATGCTTCTTTTTCTTCGCTATGATCCACGTCGGACATATGACAGGGAACACAGGATAATCGATCTGGTGTCATCCCATGGAGGTCAAGTCGTACGTCCCCATGCTTCAGACAAGTTAACCCGAGGATGAGGTTTGGGTACCCGGGGTTCTTTCAGCTCAGGCTTGGCATGTCTGTGAGCCATGTCTGAGATGTATCGGGGCTGTGTAATGCAGGGTTGGCAGATTGGCTGTTGAAGCGATAAAAACGGCGCTAGAAATGCAACGGCTAGCGCTGCGGGTTTTGATGTGGTTGAAAGGTATGGACAAGGCGTTTTGGTAGGCAATACGGATAAGACTGCGGAATTGTTGTCTAAAGTGAGGGGAAGTCTGCCTAGATGCCCTAGAACGACCAGCCCCTGCAGGGAGTTGATAAGGTCACACGATGGTGATGAGGCTTGAATTCCGCCCTCTGCTTGGTCAGTCTGCCGTTTTGGGCTGATTGCTCTTCGCCCGGCTTTGGTGTGATCGTCGAACCCTGCCTGCATGAGTTTCGAGAGCGTTACTTAATACCCATGGTCCCAGATAGCTTTGTAGCTCATACCGTAGCTTGCTCTTTGCCATTGTTTGTATCAATACTGAGAGTTCGTTGACTCGTGGCCAACTTTGGCTTCGAATTGACGTGTAAGCTGGTTCCCAGGCCAATCTCCAGTCTTTCGTCCTCTTTCAGCTGCAGCTTTCGGCTGCATACAGACCACACAATGAACGACTTTACAGCATATCAGGAGCACAGCCGTGAGCCACCACGACGTGAAGAGCCAGAATGGGACAGCGACCGTTCAGTGATCTTTAGGGAAACCGATAATCCCAATGGCATCTTTACATCAGCACCCAAAGAAGCCTTCAAGCTTGGGTACTTTGATGTCATGTGCCTGGTTCTCAACCGAATGATTGGTAAGTCAGAGGTTCTTCGACATGGATTCCTTGAGATATCGCAGAGGCAATTCATGATGGATTTTGGTGATGTTGTGTTGAAGTTGAATTTAAGTTGAGAGCCCAGAGATCGGATGAGACCCAAGTGGGGAAGTCTGCTTATATCAAGATCCATGGCTCGCTCCTTCTGGCCCAAGCTTGAGTTTCAATGTGTCAGAACAATGCAGTTTTCTCTTTGAGGAAGTTGCCCTTCTATGTAATTCTGAGGGTATCACGATGTCGAAACTTGGTGGTTTGGTCAAGAGCAGCAGTGAGGCCTGGAAACACTGTGCTACTCTATTTACTTTGTGAGCGAATCGCTAAATCTCATCACAGGAACCGGCATCTTTAATTCGCCACAGAGAGTAATGGAAGGAACCCGTTCAACCGGCGCTTCTCTTCTTCTCTGGCTGGCGGGCATCATATACTGTCTCTCGGGCGTTCACGTCTACATAGAATACGGTCTCAATGTTCCCCGCTACACCATCAACGGTATTGAACAGAGCGTACCTCGCAGCGGCGCTGACCTCAATTACCTCCAATATGTATACCAAAAGCCCGCATATAGAAGAGGCACTGTACTCTTGAGTACATGCATGTTCGGTTTCTGTTTCGTGGCTCTCGGAAACATGGCGGGCAACTGTATCAGCTTCGCTACACGAGTGCTATACGCATCTGGCAATACTGACCCAGCTCCCGGAGCAATCAGAGGTATTGCTATCGGAATAGCAATCCTCACTTGCTTCATCCATACTTTCTCTCGACGAGCAGGTATTCTTCTCAATAACACGTTGGCAATGATCAAAGTCATGATCCTCTTGCTCATCATCGTGACAGCTATTGTGGTTGGTGCCGGAGCTTTGAAGACTACCAAGGGCGAGAAGGTCAAGAACTATATTTCGGAAAATACCCAGCCATCTCGTGCCTTTTCAGACTCCGGCGATGCCAATGGCTATGCTCACGCTTTCTTGGCCATTATCTTCAGCTTCTCTGGCTTTGAACAGCCCAACTACGTCATGGGCGAGATCAGCAGGCCAAGGCGAAAGCATCCAATCGCCATGATGCTTGGAGTCGGTATCGCCGTTGTTCTTTACATGGCCGTCAACATCTCATATGCAAGTATTGTTTCCCTTCCCTGCGTAATCGTGTTCTTACCCTCTTCAGATGGCCGTAGTCCCAGAAAAAGATCAGATAAGTGCCAACGTAGCGCAAGAGTTCTTTGAGAGAACTCTCGGCTCCCTGACCGAGAATGAGACTGGCCAGAAGATCTTTAATGCTTTTCTTGCCATATCAAGCATGGGTAACATCATCGTGATGACCTACACTGCTACACGGGTAAAGCAAGAAATCGCCAAGGAAGGTATTATTCCCTACGCCAAGTTCTTTGCTCAAGACGGCGACATCTCTTTGGGTCGATTGCTATTATGGCTCAAGAAGAAGGGCATGTTCAGTTCTCTTCTGAGCACACGTTGGCTCTCTCCCGAAGACCATAGAGAGAGAACGCCTGTTGGTGCCTTTGTCCTGCACCTTACATCCTGCTTCATTCTTATCTTCGCCACTTGGGGTATGGACTACTTCAATTCATACACTTTACTCACAAGTCTGAGCGCATATGTCATCAATGCCTTCTTTGGCATCTTTCTGGGTCTTGGTATCCTGGTCCTCCGATTCAAGGGACCACCACAAACAGACAAGGACGAGATTCACAGCCCAGCAGCAGCCCCCCAGACTTGGCGACAGATGACCGGCAAGCATATCAACCCAACACTCAGTGTTATATGCGCAGTCATATATGTAATCGGTGGCCTGTGGCCCATCGTCACTATCTGGATCAAGCCCTCAACACCACAAAGTCTCCAGTGGTGGCTTGTCCCTGTCATCACATGGTCCGTCATCGGCGGCAGCATTCTCTGGTTCCTCGGCTTCGTCTCTTTTGCATGGCGCCGGAAGCACAAGAGGAACGAGATCTTTGTCGTGGAGAAGAAGCCCGAGTTCGAAAGCGCCAATGGCTCTGACGACTCGGGAGAGAAGTCGGGTGGTTATGTGCTTGTACACGAGACAGTTTACCTGAGTTGGATCGCAGGGGAAGTTCATGAGTCCAGAGGAACTGGCCGGACGGGCTTTGACGAGCAGGCTGACACAATACCGGTGCCTGCGGCGAGCCGATATGTTGGCACCGACTTTGAAGCATTTTATCAGGACGACCACCAGGGTGCAGCGCCAACAAGAGGGTATAATACGGGATATAGGCCATGATTTATCGATAGTTTAAGTACATATGATAATGGAGAACATCTTTATGATAAGCTGTTCGTTTGTAGCAATACATGGCGCACACATGTGAATTCATTCATTGTTTGACAGTAAAGGAGCAACAAGATCCAACTCACTCTTCTTCAAGACATGAACTCGGACAGAATAAAGGTGCTGAACTGGAATGTGTGATTTTAATATAGTTCTGGAAAGGATGCAGTATTTGTGTAGCCTATTCCCAATGTTTCAATAAGAATTGTTCGTCACAGATATAAGTCCTGGTGATGTAGGGTAGCCCAAGCATAGGGAAACGGCGATGATTTTGACTGTGCCCTTCTTCCGCGAAGAAATGCTAACTGCTGTACTCATGTCGGTCTAGCGGTTCGTAATGCGCTCATTTCTTCAATTACTGGTACTTCACATCCTTGGACAAATTCTTGACTTGCAAATGAAGTTGCGATCATTTGATGCTTCCACCCACTGACTATTTGTACATCAACCATAGCATTGCGTAAACAGAATGACAGGTTTCAATCATGAAAATAAGTTGGGATCACAAAAGATAAGTTGATTTATTCTTGGTATTCCTTCAGAGCCACCTCCTGTAAACACAGCGCCGCAACCCCGTCCTTTTAGCCAACTTTATCGCCGGTAATTAAAATGGTCTATTGCCGTTCAGTGTGCCACGTTACGTGTAAGAAGTCGTATGTTGTCCACAAATCCTTCCACAAGCTCTTGATAGCGGTGAGGTCTTGAGCTCGCTGCCTTGCTCCCTTGGTCGATCAGAAGCTTCGAGTCGAGTTCAATCTCAAGTTCATGCTCCTTCTCTTTTACCTACAATATTGTTAGTTGAGCCAAGATACCATCTGAGGTTTTGGGGACTTACTCCGTGGCGATCTTGTATGACCTGCGTGAGGTCAACCTGGTAGGGCCCGTGTGTGTAACTGAGTCTGTCCTTGTTTCGTTCAGGGTTTTCCCCGCGATCACGATTTGGAAGTTGCTCCAGTTCTTCCACCGAGCCGTCCCAGTTCATTTCGAGGTTGATACTGATTCGACAATCCATAGGTAACATGGGGAAGTGGATATCAAGGTCAGATACGCGTGCCTTGATGATCTTGGCAATGACCTTGTTGTCCTTTTGGTTGTATGTAACTCTCACACGGACTGCTCGTCGCGATCCCAGTCGACTTCGCACGCATCCAGGTATCCGTGCTTGCATATCTGGTGGAATCTCGAAAAACCGGTCTCTCTCTCTCCGGTGCAGAGCAACGATGGGTACACGTTGACTGCCTGCTGGATTCATGGGATGTGTGATTTTGACTAGTTCGTTAAGGTAGTCGTTCATCTTCTTGTGTGAGCCCTAAAGCATTGTTAGCAACGGTAAAGAATGAGGATGATGCTGAAACACTCACTTCCGTCATGCTACTCTTAAAAGCTACACGGCTGTTGTCCATCAAGATGCATTCAGACGCAATACCTCGATCAACTCGTTGGTTGGTATCTCTGTCGATGAGAGTGCCCAATTTCGCTTCAATTTCAAACTGGATACCGCGACTACTGATCTCCCTCATATCTGGGGTGTTAATAACATTGAGGAAGAGGAAATCAGCCACTTGTCTTGATACGTCCTCAAAAGGTTTGAGGCCAGTAAGACTCGGTTCCCAAGATCCGAGAATCTCTGCGGGACCTGGTTCAGCAGCGGGAACGTGAGGAGGGTTGCCCCGGTTCGTCTCTGGCGAGGCATGGCGACTGGGGCGGGCGTTCTCCTTCTTTCCATTGAGATGTGAATGGACTCTCTTTTGTAGCACAAAGTTCGCATTCGTAGGCATGCCGTTCATTTTTCGAGCATCTTGTGCCCAGATAGGCGGTTGTGAGTAGCGTCTTCGCTTTTTGACCGCCCCAGCTGCTGGTACACTGGAAGAAGCCGACTCAGATTCGCGCTTCACAGCAGCGCCGCCGTTAATCTCGCTGGGCCTCATTCGTTTCTCCTCTGGTTCTTGTCTGGGACTGTCGCGATCCTCAAGCTTGCGCTTTGCAGGAGTTGCCGCGCGTTCTGTGTCGATGGCCATTGGCTGGGTTGGTTGGGGTATAGGAGCCGATTGAGCTAGTTTGGCTTTGGCGTCTGCTGCCGCCGATGCAGCAAGTGGATCGTGGTTGCTTTGGATCGACGGGACTCGAGATTTGGGACTAAGGGATGGGCTTGGAGCTCGCTCACTGTGCGATTGGGACCGTCGGTGTACGTCGGGGGCGGGCGAACCGTAGCTACTAGATATGCGCTTCGCGTGAAGCGGAGGCGGAGGTGAGCTCTGTACTTGTGCTTGTACCTGTGCCTGTGCTTGCGGTATGGGGGCCCCAGTGTAGGAAAGTCTTTGTTGGTAAGGACTCGAAGGCTGTGCGAAACCACCTGTAACTGATGCTTGTCGAGATCCGGCAGACAGAGGAGGACCGACGGGTGTGGGTGGTTGCGAAGGTTGGCGATTGTATTCGGCAGGCGGTGGGCGCGAAGCTGTGACAGGACTACCTTGTGCAAAAGAACTGTAAGGATGATGTGGTTGAGCGGAGGTTGGAGTCGGAGTAGAGTGGGCAGAATGACTAGCTGAGGGAGGACGCTGATTCAGATATTGCTGCGCCTGTGGGATAGCGCCTTGTGGGTGTTGTTGCTGAGTCGGAGGATAATGACCAGGTGCATGGCCTGGTGGCACGCCTTGTGGGCCCTGAGAGAAGCTTTCGCGAGTTGCGTATTGAGTAGGTGAATATTGGTGCCTTTGGACTGGACTGGCCATCTCCCCAGGGGACTGTGTTGGTGGAAAAGGATAACCTGCGGCAGCCGCTACGGCCGACGGAGTCGTTGATGTTCGATAAGGGGATTGACCTGGAGTCTGGACGCTTGGAGACCGTGGATCGTGAAAAGAGCCCGTTGGCTGTAGCGGAGGGGGTGCAGGACGTCCTGGATATGGCCCCGGTGCCTGGTACGGAGATTGTGGTGGATACGCACCGGGCGGTGGTTGATGGGGAGATGGGTGAGGATGCGACGGTGGTCGTGATTGAGCGTGATGAGGATGGCCAGCATGCGGAGGATATTCTTGGGGCATCGGTTTGCCTGGTGAGGGTTGCGGCGGTGGATGGCGGCCGTACTCGCGATAGTACGGCGGAGGAGCGGGTACTTGGGCTGGACTCTGCGATGGTCGCTGCATCTGCTGGGGGTGAGGTTGTTGCTGCTGTTGATGTAGCTGCGGCGGCCGTTGCGGTTTCGGCGCAGGTTTGGCCGGAGCGCGATCGCCGCCGTCAGATGTATTAAGAACTGAGCGGAGATCCATGGCGATGGTGTCGTGAGGAGGGGAGAATGAAGATTCTGCGACAACACGACGCCTCGAAGTTTCGCCGCGAGGGGAGACCACAAAGCAATTGCAGTGCGGGTCGCTTGTCTTGAACCAGGTAGTCGACGCGGCGGGAGCGCAACTGAGTACGGACAGATGTTGTCCTCAACTGGTATAGATCTATGACGCTGTTAAGGCGATGGAGGACGTTCGTTGTCGCGTGAGGAGGACGGCGCAGGTGGACATGGATGACTGGTTGGGATGTTTCTACGTCGCCATGGCGAGGCTGCCACGCTGTCGAATTGACTATTGACGATTGGCGAATAGAAATCGCGTATAGAAACAGAGGGACGCGGCTGAAAGATGATCGTTCGGATGATACTATCGATGGATCGTGTGCGCTGGAGGTTATTCACGCCTTGGAATAGTTCTAGGATTGATTAATATTTTGCGTTGGTGTCCTGTCGTCGTTTTCTGGCGACAAACAAAGATGGACAGGCGACAGCCTGACGCTAGAGCTCCAGGGATATGCCCACGGGCGGTACTACCTCACCTAACTCACCTGTACGTACTGGCAGGGACAAATTTTATTAGCAGCGATAGCGTATCCCAAACAATTTTTACTAGCAGTACATGCTCCGTGGCGCGAGCTCAATGGAGATCTAGGTACCGATCATCAAACCCCCGGAGAGGCTTAGCATTACTCAAATCAGGTTCGCGAATTAAAGATGAGACACGCTACTTGTCACTTTTCCATGTGTCCCGAGATAAATTGCACCAGACTCAAACGCCAGGGTCAGACTCCGATTCCTGTGGAGGGTTCAAGTCCTTTGCAATCTCCTTAAGCTTAAAGGACATCAGCCTTATCGACTCAGAATGTTTATATGATCTTCTCATAAGCATTGGCTTACTCCAAAAACTCCGATGTTTCTCATATAAAGAGAACTTGTATTCGACGTCATAGTTGAGTGACGAACCAGGGGTAGCGGAGCTCCATGGGATTTGGAGTTCAGCTTCACAATAGCAACATTAGTAGATACGAGCGCTAACCACAAGTTCATTGAACAAGACGTGCGGCAGTACGTGCATTAGCATCGTATAATGTACATCGGAATCTAGTCAAAGTTAGTCCAAAGATGATTGCGTATCACATGAAGCTCTAGTTTCCATGCTAGTTCAAGTACTGCGGCTGAGGCCAACGTTATGGCTGCCCTGGGAGCAAGAAAACATTATACCTTGGTAAGGGGTGCCAAAATAAACTCAGTAAAAGACATACTAAACTCAGTAAAAGATATACTAAACTCATGCTGATGATTACCTACCTGTCTGTTTGTCATTCATGGTTGAGGTCCTGAGTTTTCTTTCCTCCCCTATGGCAGAGCCTCTTACAGCAAGTCTGCAATGCTTGTATAAGCCTAGTCAGCTAGATGACAGACATGGAGCCGTGTAAGAGTGGTGGTGATATTTGACATGTAGTTTGCTTGAACGATATACTCGCTTGAATCGCCAAGGAGTAGGATAAATTTCTAGATAATGTTTGTGGGATGACTGCCGCCCATAAGGATAAGCTTTAGGCTGCGAACACAGGTGATGAATGAGAACACGATATTCCCCCGCAGGATATAAGCTTTTAACCAGGAGCTTTCACGATGACCAATAAATCTTGCAAGCCCTAGGGCATTGCAAAGGGAACCAGACAACGTTTATGAGCTCGATTTCTCCGGTCCCGATTGGAGAATATCAGTTATCACCATCGCTCTAAGTTAGTCGACTACATCCATGTTTCCCCCTGATTACACGTTCAGTTTCCCCTAATAGCAAGACGACAATATCCTGAATGAATACTCTTCCCCAAACAGCTCTTCTGGTGGAAGGCCACGTCTGACGGGGAAAGGATTCGTTAAGGCTTGTGCGGCTCTTCTCTACACTGGATACTGCTTTATATGGCTTTGGTGAACAACTCTCGCGTATGTATGGAGGAGGAAGTGTGAGATATGGCTAAGGCGGCCTGTAAATTTGACATGCCACTGAGAGCTATGGGACCTTTCAAACTCCGTAACAACTCAGCGCGCTCGCGGTACTCCATAGTGCAACTCATCTCCCTGTCGCTGTCGCGTGCTATCTTGGATTTGGGGGTTGCTTGGAGACATCCAGTAGTCACGTGTTTCCCCTGGTTGGAGTCGAGAGCTTAGTAATTTTGCACCTGCCTGGAGCTCCCGTCTCGTTGGCCCGTGCACCTACTGCAAGGCAGAGCTGTGCCTGACGTGGACCTTTCTCGGAATGACCCTGCTGAAGCAAAACACCAACCAATTCATCGCTTCTGACTCTTGTAATTCTCTTGACATCTCCTTTGTTTCTGCACAAACTCTATAATTCCATCCTCTGGCCCTGTTTATGCCATTGGGCCTACACGGAAATAACGCATTTTCTACTGCTCGACCATTCTTACCCAAGCAACCTCTCCGTATCGCCGCTCGCATTGCTACGGACCTCTCTAGCACGCCCACACGATCCCTTATACTCTGCCAAGATGCCCGGTATCGTCTCGGCTACCGGCGTCCTCGCCTTCCTTACCGATGAGGAGCCCGAACTCAAGGTCTTCGCTCTGCAGACCCTGAACGACGATATAGATACCGTCTGGACTGAAGTCGCTGCTGTGTTGACACAGATGTACGTCATCTTCGCGTCTCGCCTTCATGGTGTGATAAGCTTTACTAACATTGTCTCCCAGCGAGGCACTCTACGAGGACGAGTCGTTCCCTGAGCGTCAGCTCGCTGCTCTTGTCCTTGCCAAGGTCTACTACCATCTCCAGGCCTACAATGATAGCATGGTCTTTGCCCTCGCCGCCGGCGACCTTTTCAAGCTCGATTCCCCTGGCGAGTTCGAGGAGACCATTATCTCCAAATGTGTCGACCAGTACATCGCAGTAAATGCTGCGAAAAAGGCGGCTCCTCAGGCGTCAAAGAACACCGATCTCCCCGAGTTGGCTACTACCTTCGCCAGCGGCGCTGAGGGTGCTGTCATGTCACCTACTACACCTTTTTCGCAGACAACCCTGCCTCCCAAGTCTCTTCTTTCTCGCGACTCGATCGACAACACGATGCTCGAGGCCACCTTCCAGCCTGCTTTCAAGCAAGGCCGCTCTGGCTCTATTGCGGAGCTCCCCGACCAGGCCACTGGCTCGCTTCAGAGAGTCGTTGAGAGACTTTTTGAAAGCTGCCTAGAGCAGGGCCGCTACAGGCAAGTGGTGGGTATTGCGGTTGAGGCCAAGAAACTGGACGTTCTTCGAAGCGTCATCAAGCGAGCTAGCGATGATGAGAAGAAAGCCAAGTCTAACCCTCTCGAAAACTCACCTGGTCCAGCAGAGGATCTAATGGAATACACACTGGGTATTTGCATGGACATCGTCCAGGAGAGAGCCTTCCGAACCGAAATTTTGAGGCTAATTCTCGATCTCCTCAACGATATTCCCAACCCTGATTACTTTGCCATCGCCAAGTGTGTCGTTTACCTTAACTCAGATGAGGAAGCATCTCGCATGCTCCGTAATCTCGTTGAGAAGGGCGACCGTTCTTCCATCGCAAACGCCTATCAAATTGCTTTTGACCTTTATGACAACGGTACGCAGGAATTTCTCGGCAAGGTTCTTGCATCACTCCCAGCTAGCAAGCCTGTCAAGAAGGAGTCAGACGAGAATGGTGAACAATCCAACGAGAGCGAATCTCTGCTTCAGAATAAGCAGGAAGACCCCGAAAACGAGCTTCCCGAACCAGTATCCAAGGCTTATTCCAATATCCGAGAAATTCTTGATGGCAGCAAGACGATCCGTCTTAACCTTGAGTTCCTCTACCGCAATAACCGAACCGATTTGAGCATCCTCAACAAGGTCCGTGACAGTCTCGAAGGCCGAAACTCCATCTTCCACACGGCGGTCACGTTTTGCAACGCCTTTATGAACCAAGGAACTACAAACGACAAGTTTTTCCGCGATAACTTGGAGTGGTTGGGCAAGGCAGTCAATTGGTCCAAGTTCACGGCGACTGCTGCTCTCGGTGTTATTCACCGCGGAAACCTTTCTCAGTCTAGAAAGCTCCTCGAACCTTATCTTCCCCGACAAGGTGGCCTCAGCAGCGGCTCTATCTTTAGCCAGGGTGGCGCTCTCTACGCCTACGGACTGATCCACGCCAACCACGGAGCCGATGCTCTGGACTACCTCAAGGAGCAGTTTGGCCAGGCTGAGGAAGAGGTCGTTCAGCATGGTGGTGCTTTGGGTCTGGGTATTGCTGGCATGGCCACTGGCGACTGGGAAATTTTTGAGAAGCTCCGAGAAATTCTCTTCCAGGATTCTGCACTCAATGGTGAGGCTGTTGGTTTGGCCATGGGTCTTATCATGCTTGGCACTGGAAATGTCAAGGCTCTGGAGGATATGATTACATATGCGCATGAAACCACGCATGAGAAGATTGTCCGTGGCCTTGCTATTGGTATGGCGCTTATTATGTTTGGCCGCCAAGAAGGAGCCGATGTTCTTATCGAAGGACTTCTCAACGACCCTGATCCCACGCTGCGATACGGTGGTATCATGACTGTTGCTCTTGCCTACTGCGGTACCGGCAGCAACAAGGCTATTCGAAAGCTCCTTCATATTGCTGTTAGCGATGTCAACGATGATGTCCGCCGTATCGCCGTCATGAGTCTGGGCTTCATCCTATTCCGCAAGCCTGGAAGCGTGCCTCGTATGGTTGAGCTCCTCTCTGAATCATATAACCCTCACGTGCGATACGGTTCCGCCATGGCTCTGGGTATCTCATGCGCTGGCACAGGCCTAGACGAGGCCATCGACCTGCTCGAACCTATGATGAAGGACCCCACAGACTTTGTCCGACAGGGTGCCCTCATCTCTCTTGCTATGATTCTTGTTCAGCAGAACGAGGTCATGAATCCCAAGGTTTCATCGATTCGCAAGACTCTGAAGAAGGTGGTTGGCGACCGTCACGAGGATGCCATGACCAAGTTTGGTGCTGCTCTCGCACTTGGTATCATTGATGCTGGTGGCCGCAACTGCACTATCGGCCTCCAGACCCAAACTGGCAACCTCAATATGGCCGGCATTGTTGGCATGGCTGTATTCACACAATACTGGTACTGGTTCCCCTTCACCCACTTCCTGTCGCTAAGCTTCTCTCCCACGTCCATCATTGGACTTGATCACGATCTCGAGATGCCTAACTTCAAGTTTCACTGTGCTACACGTCCTAGCCTTTTCGATTACCCTCCCGAGCAAGAAATCAAGACGGAAGAAGGTCCTGCTCTGATTGCCACCGCAATTCTATCAACAACTGCGCAGGCCAAGCGACGAGCTCAGAAGAAGGAGCGTGCTCAGCGAAGAGAGAGCATGGAAATCGACACCGCCCCCTCTAAGAGTGGTGGCGACAAGATGGACGTGGACGAGGACAAGAAGGCGGATGAGGCTAAGGATAAGAAGGAAGAGCAAGAGAAGGAACCGGCGGCTTCTGCTGATACCAAGAAGAAGCCCGAGAAGGAGAAGGTTGGCTACGAAATCGAGAACATGACCCGAGTTCTTCCTGGTCAACTCAAATATATCAGCTTCCCCGCTGGCCGATACAAGCCCGTCAAGAAGGTGAGCATGCATGTTTTGCTGCGTAGTTTGCATTGCTAACATTTTACAGCCTACTGGTGGTCCCCTGCTTCTGCACGATAGTCAGCCCGACGAGGAGAAGAGTCTACTTGAGGAGAAGCTGAAGAAGGTTACAACCGAACGTGCCCCTGTGGCAGGCCAACAAACTGGACGGGGCGGACGTGGCGGGGCTCAACGCGCTGTGCTTGACAGTCTTGCCGAGTCTCGAGGAGGAGCCAACAGCGCTATGCTTGGACAGTTGCTTCGCAACCAGGGCCGATCGCCATTTGGTTTGCTCGACGCTGAGCCCCAGACTCCTGCTGGCAACGCCTCAGGCGCCGCCGCTGCTGCGGGTGTATTGACGGCCGTCGACGAAGACTCCGAAGACGATGAAGAGGCTCCTGTTCCCAAGGAGTTCGAGTACTTCACCGATGCTGGGGAGGATGACGATGATGATGACGAGTAGGGGTGAATATGTCTCGGAACAGTTCAAAAGCGAGGATGATACTGTGGAGATAGTTGGATTGTACACTTAGAAGGGCAGATCATGCGAATAGAGCGGGTACGGAACGAAGGCTGATGTACAATATGCCTGGGGACGATGTATTCACTTAGTCGAGAATAGAATTGGGTGGTTCACCACCTGTCATCTTGTTTTGCCATCAACTCGATTAGGGAATGTTGAATACACTCTGACGTAAGTCGTTCTAGCAATTAAGCACCCATTGAGTGTATGGCTGTAATGACCGCCATATATCGTTCGTCCAGTAACAAACCCATTCGCCTGCTCTCAAACTCCAGCCATAACGACAAAACTCATTACCAATGCTATTCAACCAATTCTACACTCTTGTTTCGAACCCCGTAGGACCATCATCGCAAATCCTCACGCGATGCCACGCTGTAGCAAGATTACCGCGAATATTCCAAGTTGCTGCGTGACTCTCTGGTTGCGTGTTGTACACCTCGTCTGTGGCCTTCACAACAAACGTCGCACATCGCTTCCCCGATGGCGCGGGTTCAAACGCCTCTAACGGGATCGCACCGTCAAACTTCCATCTCCGCCAAGCCCAGGCTGCATGACCATAACAAGGCGATTCCTCACCCTCTTTTGTGGAACAGTCAGGAAGGATGGAGGCTTGAGACCAGCTTTTGCCGTTGTCGAAGGAGACGTCGACACGAACGATGGTGCGGCCTCCACCGGAGTATGCGTAACCAGCCAATGAAGCTGGTTTTGTGTAAGTGTGAGAATCGTCGTCCTTGGCTGTCCAATCACCAAGTTTGCATTTTGTGATGGCGCTTTGGACGGGCAATTCTTGAATGGCGGGTGCTGCATCCCAGTCTACTTTGGTCTGGTTCGGTCCAAAACACTTGTAATCGCGTCGCTGCCACTGAGATGTGCTCTCCTCGTCACTCAGCGTCACATGATTCAGCCACTTGACAGATCGCGCAGCAACATGACCAGGAACGATAGCTCGTAGCGGAAACCCGTGATCGCGCGGGAGAGTCTGGCCGTTCATTTTGTAGGCGAGTATCACGTCGCCTTGGGGATCAATAGCCTTTTTGATAGGGATCGATGCACCGTAAGCTTCTAGGCCGTTGAACTGAACGTGCTTTGCCTCTGATTCTCCAGTGAGGCCTAAATGTAGATCAAAGCCTGCATCTGCCAGGAGGTCCGAGAGTAAGACGCCTTCCCAGCAGGCGTTTGAGATAGCTCCAGCAGTCCACGGAAGACCATTTGTTTTGCGGCCAGATTCCTCGTTCATGTGTTTCCGGCGGTTGCCGGAGCATTGAAGAGAGGCTGTGACTTTGTGAGATTTGAAGCGGTTCTTGAGGTCTGCGAGAGTGTATTCTTTTGTGGTTCCATCAGGGAATTCTATCGTGAGATTGTGCTCGTTCGGGTCCTCGGCGATTGTTGGCACCCACATGTGGTTGCGCACGTAGAAAAGGTCATTAGGCGTGAGAAAGTCATTCGTCATAGCGTAGGCTGGCGTCTCTGCGTTTCTGGGCTTCTGCGTCATTGTAATCAAGTCTGGATGTCGAACTGGATCATCCGAGAAAGGATCCTCGATCTCTTCTCGCGCCGGTCGCCCATCGACGAGATCTGCCGGGTCAACGTACCCAATTAGGTACTGATTTAGGATATCGTAGACGTAGTCGTTTTTGTGTATTGAAAAGATATCCCAGTAGGGGTCAATGGAACCGCCCGCCGCGCGAAGGATAACATCTCCTCCAGGGTGTGCGCCTATCCATTCGGTGATATCGTAGACTTTGTCGCGGTGGATGACCCATGGGTGATCGGAATGAGCATCGTGCTTGCGCACTTCGTTGATGCGATATCGAGGAAGCGAAGGATCTCGAGGATCATGGTCGTTCTCGTCATGGGCGATGGCGTCGCATCGCGTAGGAGATTGTTGCGCGAAGTTGTATGCGAGATAGAAGGAAGCTGCTCCAGCGAGGAGAAATATGAAGGAAGTGCCTGGATCTCTCGATACCGTCGCAGACTTATCGGAAGCAGGAGGTTTAGTTGATGCAGATCTTGTGAGTCGTGTTGCGATGAAGGTGCGAGATTGTACCCTCGCGGGAGCTTGTGATGTAGGGATAGATAAAGATCGAAGGGGTCGTAGCTGGCTGGCCAAGCGCCGTGTTGATCGCGAGAACATGGCTCCAGAAGAAATAAAAGAGAATTACTCCAATAGAGAGCAACAATGCATCGCCAAAAACACTTTGTGAGCGCTGTCGCAAAACGAAACAAATCTCTAGTAGACGTCACAGTGGACTACTCGCGATGGATCTCTAACAAAAAATGACGTCGGGGAATATCTCGGAGAACAACCATGGAAACTGGGAGATGAAGAATCTCACTTTATATAAGCACTTTTCTAAAGTATTTCATGATGAGCCCAGCGGTGAGCAACGCGACACGTGAACAAGAAGAGCGAGTCAGAAGAAGGCAATTACCTGAGATGAGATGCCGAGACAACCTAGCATCGTGACTTACATACAGGTCGCTTTCTTGGGGTTGGTTCACAGAGCGTGGACATTATTTTGGTCGCCGATCAAATTGCAATCGCCGACTGTTTTGCTAGGTACCTTAGTAAAAGTTACGTCACTTGACACATCCCAAGATAAAGATCATTGGTCGACACGCCGAAAGACGCCCGGAACGGAAGGTAACTGCCCCCTGTGGGTGCTACGGCTCAGTGATGGGACCCCTGTAATCGCCCTGCAGCCACTTTTAAGCGGCACAACTGCCGGTCAGCCAAATGTTAGTAACCTCGTATCAATCCCCGACAACAAAGATATCGATATCTGTGTGTTCTTCATTAGATAGACAACGCCTTTTCTATCAGATAGCATGGACCCTTTGGCGTTCTTAATGGCGCTTGGTCAACTAGAGGACGTACTAGATCAAACTCTGTATCGGCAAACGGACTTGTCTCCGGGCACGAAAACAGCTTCGTGTACTGTGCTGTGCTGTGCTGTGCTGTGTGTCCGTGTAAGTTAGTTGCACAGATGCCAATCGCCGGAGACTTGTCCTTGGCCTTTCGTTGGCCAAGACAATTTGCTGTCCCTCAACAAATATGGAAAGAGATCTGATGCTCCCCTTGATTATTGAGACTGTTGGCTTGCTGCATGGCTTAGGTTGTCGCACATTTGCTTGCCCCGTGTCAAAGGCATATACCATATGTCAGCTTCAATCTGTAGATTATGATAAGGATGATTATCGACATCGAGTCCTCGCTTACTGTGATAAGAAATGCAAATCATGTCCAACGGGAGAAGGGAAATCTCTTCTCTTTCATCAGATAGGTACAACTCAATCTTGGGCCGGATGCAACGTTTTCGGCATCCGTCGCTATAGTGTAGCTTGAAACAGGGAATAGAGACGCCAAGTTCTTCAAAATGCCAACGATCAAGTTCCCCATCCCCAGCTGTCAAAAAAAAAGTGCTTATCCAATCCATACCTGAGACCAGACGGGCGTGATATTGTTGATGCGGTTTCTTGCCTTGTGTGGTATCTGCAATTATTGTGATGGCCAAAAGAACGATGATTAGAAGGAGTATGCAGCGGCGACGGCAGCATTGTTTGCCAAGCTGCTTCTCGGCGTCGTTAACGAACAGGATGGGGATGATGATATCTTAGACCGCAACTATGGTCCTCCCCCTGACTTGAAACGGCGTCTGGAAGAAACCCGACGAGTGATAGCATCAAAGTTTGAGTTGAACATGTCCTGATTTTCTACTTTACTATACTGAGATGGCTCTCGTTGTAGTTGGGCTCGAAGGCGAAGGATGAGTCGGGGTCTACATTTGAGATCGATGTCTTCAAACTTGAAGGCAGTAGGCGCGAGAAGCCGAGGTCTCTGAGCGAATGAGAAAGATTGACAGGATAGCGGGAGTTCCTTGAGCCTTGGTCGTATGTGATAGATGGAGGCGATACAATAGTATATCAACGTGCCTTGAATTATGGAAAAGTTCGATGGCATGGCTGGAACCGATCATCTACAAGATGCAGTTCCTAACCCAGGCGCGTCCGTCTTCAGCATCCGTTACAACACCATTGCCCATAGGATCGTGATCGGCAAAAGCAAAACGAGTACGTTGCTGACCCGAATTCGGTCAGCGTACTCTCTGCTTTGCATCTTTGCTCTGATGCTTATATTGCTGGCACAGTACCTTCACTTCATCCTCGTCGAGGCAAACCTTCCCGGAGCTTTACCTCCAAACTGAAGTAAGTGATCAATCAGGCCCACAATATTCACAGAGACAAAAATGGGCAAAAAACATACAACACCGGGGATTCGCTGGTCGTCACCGACCCAACTACTAATCCAGCGCTTCGCAGCTTGACTATGGGAGAGCGGACGGGATCCCGTATTTTCTACGAGCTTTGGTCGTATGTGATAGACACTGGTGATGCAGTAGTATATATCGACAGGCTTTGAGTCATGCAGAAACCCTGACTGGAATATTTATCACTAACATTCACCCGGTAGCCAGACGGCAGATAAACATTGCCTTTGTATTTCTACTGTAATTCTACAGTGTATTTCGTGCCCAGTAATGTCCCCATCCAAGCCTGCTCTAATCATCGAAAACTCCGTATCGACCGTCGAGATTCATCTATCTGAACCATCGATCAACCCCCAGCATGTTCTTCCAGCAAGGCTAATCCGCCCAAAGGAAGTTGACCAAACGGTGATTCTCAACTAGCACAAAGCATCCAAAGACATCCCATATGGATACAGTATTAGTCGCCGCCACCACTACCGCCTCCATCGAAACCACCAGAGTCAAAGCCACCAGAGTCAGTGTGGCCGAAATCATAAGAATGCGACCCATAATCATGACTATGGGAGTTGCTGTGGCTGTGGCTGTGGCTAGTATCATGGCCGTGGCCATGACCAAGCGACCACCAATGTTTACGGCCGGCTGGGGTCGAACTCGAACCAGCGCCGTGGTGGTTATTTGTCGAGCTAGAACCTGCGTTCTCGGTGGACAAACCTCCGGGATTGGAGATCCCCAAAGTGTTATCGTTTTCAGAAGAGTCGCCTCGGTTAGAACTTGAGCTGGCCCCACGGACATGAGTAGATACGAAGCCTTGGCCCACGCTGAAGTCGGCGACTTGAGGAAGAACGGTGGTAGCGACGGCCTTGCCCTTGGAATTACTCCTCCTAGTCTTATCTGAGGCAAAGGCGATCTTGGGCGACGAGGTACCATTAAATACCCCGATTGGTCTCCCGCTCTGGAGTCTGACGTCCAGTTCGATTCCGTCCTGGTCCGCCTTCTTCACCATGCGCTGGTTTTTCTTGGAGCGGAAGAGATTCGTGAACTTGATCCATAGTTGCCTCAAGTTGTCCGAGCTACACATGATACAAGGCATGCGGAAGAGTGTTCGGAAAAACGATCCACAGCTCTTCTTGTCTTCCTTGAACTCGCCAGTGCGTCTCTTGTCAAGAAGATCTCGGAGTACGAGTCCCATGAAGAGGCCCAAGATGGCTGCGAGAAGTGCCAAGGCAATGATGCCATCCCTGTCGGGGTAGAATATCGGAGAGTCATGGGCTTTGGTGGTGGTGGTGGTGGTGGTGTTTTGTGAGGCTTCGGTGGTGTTGTTGTTTTGTGTCCAGTTTCTGGCGATTAATATCTGGGTTGGCATGGTCAAGCCGCTTCTGACTCTTGTAGACAATGAAGGGATGACGACATTGGGGTCCAGGACCGTCATAGGGGTTGAGGACAACATGATCGCGGATGCGAAGTTGATGAAAGTGATGTTTGCTGAGCCCAGAGTCCAAGAAGAGCATATAATCATGAGAGGCGGAGGGACTTGAGGATACACGGAGAGAGAATTTGAAGTCGAAGGACAGAAAAGATACAACGTATTTAAAGATGTTAATCTTTATACCGAAAGGTTCATTTGAGAGCTTGTGAGAATATTGGATATTGCGCGCACGAAAGCTTCGTGCTTGAGGAGAGTTACTTTGAAGAACTCACTGGGTTATACTGGGGACAGGGCACTGACTGCATTCCCTTCCACTCACAGACTTCCTCCATCTTCTGGAAGTCAGACTGATTTAGACTTCTTGAGAAGTCACGATACCGCAGTATTTTTGCCATGATGACTTCAGATACAAAACCTTGAGGAAAGAACCTTTTCGTTGTAGTGTTTTCCGCTTACCATGCTGAACCAAGATGTCTTTCACGACAAGCAGCAGACTCTATGGACAACACATTGGTCACGATTATTGTATTCGACATATTGTCAGTAGTTCAAATGGTGAATTGTATTGTTTTGACTTTCATCCACCAGAGTTAAAGTACCTTATTGAATGATTTGCACAAGGTGTAAATGTTGTTGAAGATGGAGGGTTCGCATCGAGTGAGTGGTATGAGAGTGAAATAACTTTCAAATGAAGATTAGCAGCAAAGAGATACTCAAAGAAGAGACGACAAGACACCTCAGGCAATAAGACTGTAACTTTCCGCTGTCAAATACTGTACGGGCGGGCAGTAGAGCAGGTAGACTGCATGAATCGTGCGACTGACGTTAGGGATTGCCTAACCTGTACTTACCTCATACTAGATGTCTTATTTCTAAGTCACCAGACGGACCAAAGTTTATATTCTCTGCGTAAGCTTTAGCACAAAGAACGACGACTTGTTTAATAATCCCTCACATCTTGGGCCTCGCATTGTTTAATTACCCATCCCTTGATCCAATCCCTATGGAGAAATTGGTACAGTCTGCGCCAGTGCCAGTGACAGGGCAGTGACAGCGACAGCCTCAGTGTCAGTGTCGCCGCAATGGGGACTCCAGTATCATCATCGCCCTCTATATCGCCCTCCACATCCGTAACCTCCCTCCTCCGTCGCGTCGGCTCCATCAAGACCAAGAATGACATTTCTGAGCGTCTCGAGACTCTGAGGATGAGTGCGTCTCCAGTCTTGATCTCTGCATCGTAAACCCAACAACTCGGCTGACTTAATAATGCCCCTTCAAGGCAGTGCCAAAGCGCGCACAAGAAGTGTTTCTAATCCATCCTCTTGGAGGAACCGCTCACAGCCTTCTACGCCTGTTGCTACCGTGTTTCCTGGTCTGGGTGTATCGCAGAGTGCGCATCGTCAAGGGCTCCCAGCTTGGGATCGGACACTCGATGCTGTGTACCACGGAGCTTTTGAGAAAGCGAGTTTCGAAAAGGTGCTTAATTCTTTCTACGGTAATCATGCGAGAGAGAAACCAAGCTCTGGGTATTTCCGACTTCCTGATTCTGTGCGGTACCGGATCTGTCGCTATCTACTCCCGCCATGCGACAAGCCCCTGCGTTTGAACAAACATGCACTTAGCCGTGATGTTTGGCGCAAAGAGGACTTTGAGTCACCTTCATCGACATTACTGCAAATAGCTTCTTACCTTGAAGTGTCTTTTGCATTTCGTGCCGACATTCTTGTCGCATTTCTGCAGAACACGAAACTACATGCTGTCTTGTCACCATTCACTGGACCGAGAGTAAGCCCACTTGCAACAACATGGCTTAACAACTACGGCATGTACGCAAATAACATCGTCATCGAACTCGACATGACACATTTGGGCTGCGGCTCTGATCCTGGCGCGGTAGCGCTGTCGCCAAACGTTGAGCAGATCGAGAAACTGCTCCAAGATTTCATCAATGCACAAATGAAGCGAAAGGAGTTGTGTCCCATGGAGAGCCTGATTCTCCTCTGTCGACGCTTCCACGGAAAACGACCCCAAGCAGCCATCGCCTCGCCGCCTCGCGCCATCAGTAGTCGACCAGGCTCACGCTCGGCGTCACGATCAGCATCGTGGAGCGCCAAGACACCAGAGCCGTACAGTCCAACAGCGACAACACCCCGACGATCCAACTTCGACGAAGACGCCGCAGGCCTACGAAGCCCAACGTTTCCCGATGCCACCAGTCCAACCCACCCACCTGTAGCACCTGTAGCACTTGTGGGAGAGTATTGTCCCGACTCGTACCTCCATTTCTGCAACAATATCCTGCATCTCAAGGGTCGCATCGGTTCAGTCCGTATGTGCGGTTTCAGCGAGAAGTACACAGCGCCATTCATGGGGACGTTGTTCTCGAATAACAGCAAAATTACGAAGAGCTACGCATATCGCGTTGCGCCATCGACGATATGGCCTAAATTAGTCGGCCAGAAATCCTACGTCGATACGGGGAATGGAAATCTCTCGCTCGACGACCACGCAGTCTCCGCTACCAACGACATCCCCAGCACCTTGCGCATCTGGGAAGGCTGTGTACAGCTTCCTCCTCCTCAAATCGACGCAAACGGAGATATGCTGCTCCCTGCCATCGTGGGCGATCTACAAAAGCTGAGGGGCACTCGTGAGAGAAGTGCGACTAGCTTATCGGAGCGCACATGCGAGGATCTACGAAAAGAGGGCTCGAATGGTGATGCGTTGGATAAGAGGACTATTGCGTGGTTCAAGAGCAATTATGGCAAGGGAAAGCTCAAGAAGAAGAAGAGAGTGGTGAGCAGAGATGCTGCTACAACGTATTGACGCGGTTAATAGCTGAGAATTGGAGAACAGGTGATGTGTATGATATATTCAACGATGATTATGATAGGCCGTTTATATTCATCAGGTCATACAAGCATAACTCTTCGTGCCATCTAGAGAAACAAAGAACTCTAACTAGACTATTCCTTTTCATGGACAAATATCCTCACTGCTTTTGTAGAGACTGTCAAGAGTTAGTAACAAACCCTCAATCCAAAGTATATGGGGACTGTGTGTAAACTTACGATCGCAAACTTGCTTCTGGCCCGGATCTTGCCTCCGAAAAATACCAGAACCCATGGAATAAGTGTCAGAGCTGCCGCAATACCACCCAACACACAACCCGCGTTTCTCAAACCGAGATTGTCAAACATGATGCCAGTCAGCACAGGGAATATGCCACCAAGCACATTGCGACAGAAACTCTGTGCGGCAAGGGCTGAAGAGGCGTACATGTGATATGTATCAGCAAGGTAGTTGAACGTAGCAAGGTAGACAGAGTAAATGCCCCAGTTTGCGAAGCCAATACCGATAGCTTGTGTATAGTGACTGGTGCTAATGGGACTCAAGAACGCGACGAACAAACCAGCGGGGAGTAAGAGGGCAGTGAGACAGGAAAAGTACAGTCGTGCCTCGGGGGAATCAGCAGGGAAATGCTTCCTCATGAATCGCCAGAAACGGGAAACCTCCTTCTCGTCAACGTGTCCGCTCCAGAGAGGATGCTTCATCAGATTCTCTTGAAGAATGCCGACCACGGTCGCGATGATAGCAGATGCCATCATCGCAATATAGATGCGCATCGACATGTTGAAGTTGTCGGAGTAGAGATAGGGTACGATGGAAAAGGAGAGGTAGAGAACGGCCCAAGAGAAGGCAGCCCAGAGGGAAAAGAAAAAGACAACTGGTTCGGTGAACAAGAGGTGAAAGGGTCGCATGATGGAGGTGGCCATCATTTGTCGAAGACGGGGTCGTTGTTCGTCTGCCTCGACAAGCCATCGTATTCTTCGTAGTTGTGTTGGTCTGTTGTATTCCAGCATCGTTTCGTGTCCTGGCATTGTCTTGACACTTGAAGATGACGAGCTGCAGGTATCTTCTCGAGGGTCGATCACCCAAAGTCCGTAGATACCTGCATCCTCGAGTTGTTGATACCACTGATTCAACTTTTTAGCTTTGCGCGACAACAAGACCGAGCCCCGCGTTTCTTTAAACAAGATCAAGATGGCAACCAGCAACAGTCCATCGAGAATAACTTGATGCCAGAAAGACCACTTCCAAGCCATTGTATCGTCTTCAAGGTCGTTAACGAAAGCAGCAGACACCAAAGGTCCAAGGCCTGTTCCAAACAGTACAAAGCCACTGAAAAGAGCCATCGGGGTATTCCTCTCCTCCTTCTCCCACAGATCAGCGATGACACCGCCCACGACGGAACTAAAGACGGAACCGCCGACACCAACGAAGAAGCGGGCGATCAACATGCCAGCCAAATTGGGCATAACAGAACACACAGCTTGGGAGATGACGAACACAAAACCAGCGAGGATAAAAACAGGACGTCTACCCCAGATCTCAGAAATGGGGGCGAGTGCCATGGGCGCAATAGCGAAACCAGCACAGAAAGTCGTGATTCCGACGAGTGTAGCAGTATGACTAGCCCCGATATCTCTAGCCATTGCCCTTGAGGGTGGGGAGTAGGTACCAGCAGTGTATGCAGTCAGCATTGTCGCGATGCACGAGAGCGCGAGGAAGATGTTTTTGCGTGCTTGCGGCAATGTGAAGGGTGAAGCGTAGGGCCGAAGATCTGGACATGGTGGGAGAGTTTGTGTAGGATTTGTGTCTGATGGTGGTGGTGAAGGAAGGGGAGTGTCGAGTGTCAGATATAGATAGGATACAGGGTCTTCACTACCAAGATTTGGTTGTGCTGATGAAGGCGGGAGGGTGCTGGGACCAATCTCGAGATCGCCCTGGCCCTGAACGGAAGCACCCGCAGGCTGGATTTTATCAGATTCGACCATATCGATAGTTCGTGATGTTCAATATCCAGAAGCCGACAATTTACACAGCAGCGAGGGGAGTCCAACGACATCCAAATATTTCACCAGACACACAGCGGTGAGTGGGAGAAGAGAAGAGCAGGATGAATGGGAGACACAAGGGCGGATTATGATTACAATAAGAAGAGGACAGAAACAACGACCGTGTTGTATCCGGTGCGTAAACCCGGGATTATCAAGGGCTGAGTGAGGGTCAAAAGGCGGGATGCCAACGGGAATAATGGTGTCTTGGCGCTGTATCCGCCTGCTAGGCCCACGTTTGAGGTGTGACTCGGACACTGGGAAACGCTAACGGGGAATACATTCTCTCCGATGGGTCATGGAGGACGTGTTTGTGCGGCACGGTCAGGTTGAGAGCCAGGGACGTCAGCGGGAGAGGGCAGTGATATCTCGGGTCGATCAGTGGTTGCGTGTAAGACGCAGACACCGGCTGAAGAAACACAAAACTTTCACCGTTGTTACAAGGTCAGTTGCAACAGTAACAAGAGAGGATGTTGGGAAGACCAAGTTTCCTCTCTCCGCTCCTACGTATACGATGTCTCGCAGATAACCCATCCGGGGACAATGCCGTAGTCATCCATCATAGCTAGCCCCGGCATCAAGGCATCGGGAACAAGGCGGACGTGAACAAAGCCAAACGCTAAACCCTTAGACCAAGCCTCTTTTGTACGCCAAGTTCCCCCGTCACCAAGCGACCTGCTGTATATTGAGATGCCGCTTCGGCAGCCACTTGATTAGGAAAGCCACGCTCGGATGATAAGAGCCGAGAGGATATCCAATTGGACCGTGTATCCGAGGGACAAAACAGTCTCGACCTTTTGAGGGGGTTTCGTTCGGTAATAAAGCAGGGATTGCTTTCTAATGTCCTGCTATTACCGGATGAGATATCTCGTTTACAGATCTGAGATTCAACACCCCGCACGCACACAAATTTGGTGAAATCTGGGCGTACGTGTGCGTTTAGTGGACGGGAAAAAGATCCTGCGCTGCCATTTATGCGTGGACGGTACCGAGGATCTGTAACTGGAACTGTGTCTTTTGTGACAGGCTTCAGATCCATGGAAGAGGAGCGATGATGAACGAGCACGTGAATGCTCATGTGACCGGATTCTCCGCTGTTGCAGCCATTACTCATTAGTCTCATGTTTGCATTGCTTGAATGATTCAAAAGAAGTGAAGCCACAAATGGGATCTTTGGGGACGAATGAGAGACAGATACGAAAATAAATGAGGATACGATCCATTACCCGAAACATAAGATCGAAGAAGCTTGTTTCTTTTCTCCCTCTTTAGGTTATCATCCCGAGATCTAGATTTCTATGTATTACACGCTGGCCAGCCTTATCTTTTACCCTCCTAGTCGAGATCGTCAACACTCGTCTGCTCGTTTCCCTTCTCATCAATCTTTGGTCCCAACTGCTCCGTCGCCTCCTTCAACGCTCCATCCCCATCGAACTCTTCATCATCCCCTGTGACTTTCTCAGGTTCTTTCAGAGAATCCTGTGCCCCCTCCTTCAAAGACCCATCCTCATTTACATAATCCTTGTGATACAGCGAGAACAGAACCACGAGGTACGGCTCCCCGGTCTCCTTGTTGCGCAAGACATATCTGAGTTGATGTGAGCGTTTCGGGCCGGGCCTGTAACGAGTGTAAACGCAAAGGTATGGAAAGAGTGTGCCAAAATGTCCCCGGTGATGTGGAAAAGCAGGGTGTTGGCTTACCTGAGACCTTGACCGTCCCAGTACTTCATGATGGGTAGCTGGAAGCCAGGTAGGTTCAATGCGAGGTCTGAGAAGTTGAGATACGGATTGAAGAAGTCAAAGCCGTATGTCTGGTCATACTCAAACACCCACTTCTCTTTGGCGTCAGCTCTGAGAGCCCACTTCATTCTCGCCTTGCTGGTGAGAGGAGCACCGACTTCCTCACGAGCTTCGAGACCATCTTCATCACCACCCTCTTCGAACCAAAAACCACCTTTCTCTTCATCAAACTCACCTTTGCCCACATGAATGGTGTTGAAAGAACTCAGCGCAGGGCCATACAAGAAGGGCTTATCAGCGTACGCATCTCCATCCAGACCAGGATCGATCCACCAGCGCACTATACTCATAGCCGTGTTGAAACCAGGCGGTAGACGATCTCGAATGGGATGATCAAAGTCATTGCCGAACTGAAGATCTGTGGCCTTGATACCATCGCTCTCATCATCGGAGGGCTTCTTTGGTGTGAAGCGGAATGAGATGCTGTATTGATCCCTGTTGTAGGCGTGAGGCTCGGTTGAGAAGTATGGTGAAGTCGTTGGTGAGTGACGAGGAAGGCCTTTGTAGTCGTTGACGCGAACGTTGAGTTCAATGTCAGCGCGATCGCTCTTGATGGTGATGGGCTTAGCAGTGTTGACAGGGACCTCGACCTGCTGCGATTGATCGTAATCAGGACCAGCTGTTATTCGAAGGACGTAATTCTCCGCCATTTTACTTTTACCTATCGTGTATCTTCTATATCGCTTGTAAGTGTGTTCAAAAACAATCGCTGTATCAAGAATGAAGGCGATTATGAATGACGTAACCAATTCCGTTGGTGAGACTACCTAAGCTCAAGCAAGTCGATGTTGGTGCTGTAGCATGAAAGGCCCAACTCTTGAAAACAATGAAAATGGAATAACAATGCACGAGTGTACTCTAGTTTTATTGTCGACTTCGATAGTGGCGTTGATAATGGCCTTGCAAATATGACGTGAGGGTTTTTTCACCTCTCATACTGCGTTTTGAGACTCCATTCATTGGGTCAACCACGCCAGCCTAAAAGCAGCCTCCGCCATCGCATGGCATCGTTCTCTACGGAATCATCACAGCGAAATGGCATGCGAACGAGGCTCAATTCTATGCTGTGTCATTGACAGTCACCACAAGGTCAAGTCAGCTGGTATTCATCGCTGTGCACAACATATGGGGGGACAGGTAGAGAAACACGCTGTCAGTTCTCAGGTTAGACGATACGGCTCTAGGTCGCATTGCATGATCGTAGCAGATTCGTCAGTCTGGCTGTCTAATTTGAGCCTCACCAGCCGAATTATCGACTTCTTGTCGTCTGAGGTGTTGCCAGTTTTGGTCGGAGAATTGAATGCCTTAGTTTCTGCCTCAGGCTGACCACGCGCTTCTGCCTGCTTTCCATTTTCACCCTCCCAGTCTCGTCTCACTTCTCACTCAACCCCCCGACGTCTTCCCCAATTTTGGATCCATCGAGTCTCCTCAACACCAGATTTCAAGTCAAACATATCATCAACGCATCTCATTACCTCAATTTTCTATCATTTCAAACACCCTCTCTCAATTTCGCATCATTTCTTGTCTAAATGTCTCTATTTTGATATGCGCAATATCGCACTTACCCATACAATTAGCAACAAATCGAATGACATTCATCCTCAAAAAGGAACATTCAACACAAATTGCTTGCATATGATCATTCTCTAAGCACAATATACCAACACACTCTATATACACCTAACCAATTATTGATAGCCTTGCCGCTCTTCAGAACGTTGCTCAGTTCATCATGCCAGTTCATTAACGCCAGAACTCAGACCTATACGGATATTGCCAATACTACCTTCACTTCACCATCACGCATCCTTCATCTCTCGCGAGACTTGTCGGAACGCACTTCCGGATACTGTTTGGTCCTGTGCGATGTGCGCCAGCGCATTTATCACTGTATTCATCAGCAAGAGAAGGAGGCCTCTTGGCCATGTAAGTATTAACATACTCTGCACGTCCATCTTGGATCTTGTCGCCAAGTAGAATTCTTGGTTTACCCTATCTTGTTCATGCTCGCCTGAGCCATGGCATGGACAAAACTCAAAGTCTGTCGACAGTGGAGGCAGATCTGGCGTGGAGAGTCGAGTGTCCCTGGGTGTCTCAGGGCACCAGTCGTCTGCGAGGACGACTCGCTCAGGGTTGTGCCACTCTAGTTCCAGGTGACTAGGTTCCACGGGTGCTATGTAGCACCAGGACCCCGCGTAAGCAAAGCCTCCGTCATGAGCAAGATGGGACGGTTGCCGGCTACCTCGCCAGTTATCAATGGCCGCCTCAAGTGAGACATCATATGGCTCGAGCGGAGCCGTCTGATAGAGCTCATATTCTGGCTCCAGGCCAGGTGAGGACACCTGGGCTCTGTTTGAGCACTGATCCCAGTCTGGCAGCTGATATGGGCCAGGTGTTCTGGGAATTTCATCCCGCGGCCAAGCATCCGCTTCTTTGATCCGCTCAACACGGCGGGGGATGTCTGCCAAGCGGCGAGCTCTGAAGGCGGCACTACCAACAGCGGGATCGTCTTGGGATCTACGCCTCTTTGAATGGAGTTTCTTTTCAGTGACCCGGCTCTGGGACGACAGCAGGACACTGCTTTGTGTAAACTCTGGGGCGGAAGACGACAAGGGAGGAATGTGGGAAGAACGACGTAAAGTCATCTCATCTTTGTTGAGGAAAGGATTGATTGCCATGCTAAGTGGAAGGGGACGTTCACAAGTGTGATGGGATATATGGAGATCAAGTGAGAGCAGCAGCAATATAGGACAAGTGTGGATGCAAGGTTGTCCTACTTGGACTCAAAGGGTTCATGAACGCTATCAAGTGATGCGGTGAGATGGAAATGCGATTTGGAAGATTTTTTTGATGGTGTTTGGATGGGGGAGTGAAGTGATACGAAAGGGGGAGAATGAGAGAAAATGGTCGAGGGGGGAGGAGGACTATATATGGGAGGCCCAGGGAACGACACTCCTTCTCCCCCCCGCATCGTCCAATCACGTCGCAGTATTGACAACCTCTCACAACCTCACTCCTAGCCTATCCTAACCCCCCATGCTTCAGCACATGAACCAGTATCGTCTTCCTACTCCTCACACCTCATATAAGTCGACGACGACAAAAGATTGGCTCTTTCTGTATACACGATCACCCATGGTGTCGTGTCAGACACCGGAAGATATTAAGGCTGGACCATTGACAACTGATTACCAGAAGCTTTGTGCGTGACTCGACTCTTTGCAGCGCCGTTCGGGTCCCTCGACGGGATTGGGTTATTCTACTTCAGTAGAAGTTGTTCATATTTCCTCTTCCCTCTTCTTTCCTTCATACCCAATAAGGAAGACAGGTAAAACATATCGGGTCGACTACCCCGTATCCATCACAATGTCAGTCATACAGCCCGAGTGTATCAAGGCCGCTGCGAGCGCCAACGCATTTACAGCATGTCCCCTCCTAAGTGGATGCGGCTGCATGTGCACGTCGATATGCTTCTGCAATCACCCGCTTGTGTCTGGATTGTCCAAGGGTGTGTGCAGATGCTCGATGATGTTGGTGAAGGATCCTTGTCTACCTATGACGCTTCACTATGCGAATCACTTGAAGAAGCTACCTGGATACGTCGGATGTACGTTATCGACAAGGCGGACTATGCTACGGCAGCGATTGTCTAAAATGAAATGAAGAGATATTCCCTCCTGCTTCGTAAGCCTCGCGCCATTGCGTGTGAAGTTTCATGTAACTCAGATTTTGTGTGTATACCGCCGATTCCGAGATCCTGTATTTTCGGGAGAATGGGTAATTGAGCCGCCCGGATTTGCGTGATACCAACTGGCCTAGTTCTCAGAAATGGAAAAGGGTAGAGACAGAAAGGGAGGTTGCAGATCGATGGTGCGTAACGTCTTTACTGTGAAAGTGTGGTTGGATGAATGGGGTGCCTGACAGTTCTCCACTCCACTGCCACAGTACTTGCTGGGCACTTACGAACTGCAGCGGGGATGTGAGAAGAGGAGGTAGAGAATCAGTACCCACGCTCTGTGAACCTGCCGGAAGTGGATGCTCCATAAGCTTAGCGTGTAACCCACAGAAGTCTTGAGGGCATGGATGCATTGTACAATCCTCAAATTTGGGCGACAGTTGGTTGGGCTCAGATGTGGCTCGGAAAGCTGGGGAACAGCTTTGATGCATATAATTGGATGGAGTCCCACGTATTTGGCTGCCTGCACATGCGGAAACGTCCTCCTCTGTGTTTCCTTTCTGAGACTTGCCATATGGATACCCGCATTGAGGGCTTGACAGACATGAACACGACTTCTAGCCAATTATACAAGGCCCAGCTGTAGTGTCACCATATTGTGTTTCTAGGGCTAGGAATCGATTGCCCGTATACGCTGGTATCAGTGATCATCCATCTCATCGTTGTGATAGACTCCGTAGAGAGGCTGCAGTTCCCCGTAGTGCAAAGATTCAAGGCCCCTTGCATGGATCCGAAAAATACAGCCCCCGACCTGTTATCTTGAGCTGTTGACGTGCGACGTTACTCGTGATACTCATGGTTATTTGGAATTATTGATGGCGACACAACAACACGGCTACTATTTCAAATACTTGGATATGATTAGAAAGGAGAATTGATCCAATGAACGAGTTTGCTGTTTGGTAGACAAAGGGTCCTTTGTTCTGATGTTGATATGAAGTCGTTGTAGATCGTGGGGATCAAGCCTTGGTACGGCCCGCCAAAGCCTCCACTGACGGACCGCCCCACCCATCAGTAGATGGAATGAGTGGACCGCCCGCCGTATCCAATGGCACTGGCTGACCGGGCTCCACTTCAGTGAGTCTCCATTGACACTCACACGAGCCACAGTTCAAGCCACAATCCTTCCGTGTTTGCGACCCTCGTACTGCTCCAGGGATGCCTCATCCCACCACCATCGCCCCAACAGAAGAATGTGTTCAACAGACACGTCACCGATCTTTTCCTCTTTTCCCAAACTCCAATCTACTCTACTCCCATGAGAAACCCCAACTTCTTGTTTCAAGAATATATACTGTAGCCCGGTTTGAACCGGCCAGTGTCATACCATCATGATCGGCACATCATTCAGTGAATGGGTGTTTATTCGCTTATCCATCGCCTTCTTTCGCTACACGCCTCTAATTTACATCTTTCTCATCTTATTCCTCCCTCTCATCCAACCTGTATCCGTCGTCTTTCCATTTGTGTGTGTTCTGCTAGCTGCACTGTTGGCAGAAGTGGTGTTCTATCTGTTCATATATAGACCATACCTACAGCGGCTCAAACGGGATGCAGTCCACCCAACAGCGCTGTCACGCCAAGACCGAAATGCCCTATTTGAGCGATGTTTCGGAAACGTGCCGTCTGTGGAGATTTATTTGAGATGGTGGTTTCTTGATGCGGATCCCAAGGAGATACGGAGGGAGAATGTGAGAGAGTTCATGTTATGGGCTTTCTTTGAGAGGGGGGTTGGGTCAGGGCCGGTGGATGATGAGGAGGCGGTCGAGGAGGAAGTTGAGCACTATCTGGGCCTTGTTGAACAACGCCTCGGTCGAAAACTCGAGGAAGGGCGGGGCAACGTCAAAAGCCTTCGGCTCACGATTGATGGTATCACAACAACATATCGAAGTCTGGTTTGGTATATTATTGTCTTCTTCCTTGACCAGGCTACCCACATTGCCTTTCGCTGGCACGGATTCGACTTCCACCGCCGGCCTCGCTCCTCTGTACTTCGTGTATTCCCCCCGCGGCCCCAGGAGCTTTTCCCCGGACCCAAATCTCCGTCCACACGGTTGAGTTACTGGCATCGCCCTCATACAGCTGAAGATAAGCTCCCTGTTGTCTTCTTCCACGGCATCGGGATCGGATTATGGACATATGTTCGTTTTCTGGCAGGTCTTCACAAGACTGGTGACGGGAACGGAAGTGTTGGTGTCATCGCCCTCGAGATATTACCCATCTCATTCCGCCTCACACCAGCTATTCTCGACAAGACGGAGTTCCTGGCTCACATGACATCTATCCTGGAACACCACTGCTGGCACAAATTTGCCCTGGTGTCACACTCATACGGTTCCGTTCTGACAACCCACATGCTCCACGACCCAAGCTTCCAACATCGTGTGCCGTCGGTTGTCCTCATCGACCCTGTGACCATCATGCTACATCTTCCTGATGTAGCGTACAACTTTACTCGAAGAAGGCCCAGGAGGGCGAATGAATGGCAACTGTGGTATTTCGCTAGCACCGACCCAGGTGTTGCGCTCTGTTTGGGCAGGCATTTCTTCTGGCGTGAGAATATCCTTTGGAAAGAAGATTTGTTGGGGACTCAAAGTGACGGCCATCATGCAAGGCACGTTGCAGTCACACTGTCTGGTCGCGACCTCATAGTCGACACTACAGCAGTTGCAGAATATCTGGGCGTAGATCTTGGTATCGGTCGTAACGGCATGGTAGCGGAATCGCACAATGGCGTTGAAGTGGTTATGTTTCCGAAACTGGACCACGCACAGGTGTTTGATGATCGTGTGAGTAGAGAGTCGGTGATTCAGATGGTTAGATCGAGATGCGCAAGTTAGTGGATGGTATCTCAGGACTAGCCGGTGAAATAGATCGATATAATAATGAAACTGCGTCGTCGTTTGCTTCAATTCTTCGACTGGATCACATCACCACCCCATTCTGTCAAGTCTGCGCGGATGGGAGTTGAGCCATTTTGGATCATGAGCCATTGAACATCTTCGTCTGTGTCGTTCTTGACCTGATGTTCGACCCAGGCGGGAACAAAGGCAAAGTCTCCGGGTGCAAGATCATGGTGTTTCAGTTCAGAGTTGACAGCCTCATTCACGATGAGAACGCCGTTTCCTGAGACGGCGTATATGATGGTGTCTACAAACTCACCATTAGTGTTTATCCACAATAGACGGGCTCGATGGAGCTTACCTTGTTCACTGTTATGTCGAACTGTAGACTTGGAATGCGGTCGCGTCGTGACAACTGACGTGTGAGCGATAAGGTTGAGGCATAGATCCAAGGCAACTTGACCTACCAGTTACGCACATATTGTCGCATTTCCCGACAACAGCAGGCCGTTCAATAACAGGGCCTTCGACAGTAGGATGCGTTGGTTCAAGCTGTTTGGCGCGGGTGATGTTGGCAGAGGCGGGCATTATCATCGGAAGGATTTCCGAGATAAGCGGTAATAGCGAGCTCATCATCGGCGAGTTTGGTTATGTTCACGATATTCAAAAAAAGATGAGCGATGGTATCAAAAGTAAAGTCACAAAGGGGTGAAGATGTATAGTAGAGCAAAACGACGTGACGTGGGCGACGAAAGACGAAGGTATTCCCAGCGGGAGATGACGTCGCTAGAATGATAATTGGCTAAAGGAAGCAAGTCTGCCAGTGACACAAGAGACTCTGAGGTCCAATGAATGAGATTTCGAATGATGCACTATTGAGTGAGCGATGAGAGAGAAGCGCGTGACCTGATGATTTGGGGGTAGATTTGGTGTTTCGAAGCTGGGGGGAGACTCAAGCAAGAGTGAGGACAGACAGTGACAGCGACAGCAACAGCCCAGACGTTAGGCCTCAAGCGGCCCAGCCACCGGAGCTAGTGGCGCAAGAGTTCCCTAACGAGGATGGAGATTGATAATGCATATTGATAGACATGGGTATGAACAAGCGTGAACTGATCTGATATATTCGAAAAATATTTACTTTATTTGATAGTTACTCTTTCTTGTCTTCTACCTATTGCCTTGCTTGCTTGCTGCTGTATGAGTTGGTGAAAGAATGCTCCGTACGTCGGCGGGTGATTGATCATCTCCCCACTTCCCGTACGAATCTATAGCAAGACAATGTCGTCAATGAAATATCCCAATACAACTAAAGCTGTCATATAAAAACATACTCCTTGACCCAAATTGTTAACTCGTATTTCCCTCCCTCTCATGACCTGGTCATAACCGAGTGGTTCCGTTCTAGAGTCGGCATCTCCCGCGGCTGAACTCCGCTTAGCTGCATTAACTCGACTTCCCCCATCATCATCACCGCTGGAGCCGCAAGTCCAGACCCTCTAGGCCATCCACCCTCGACTCATCAGCTCGCCACCCCTGCCTTGGACCCCGATCTGATAAAAACAAGGTATATCCAGCATTTTATCTGATCAAACTCATGAGATAGGAACAGCCTCTTTAACTGGACTTCTCAGAAGACGCCACAACATGTCCTCCAGTGAACCCCAGTCACCACCGTCTGAGCCGTCATCAGATCCATACCCCGGGCCTCCTCTTCTTCTAAATCTCCCTCCTGAACTCATAGACAGCATCCTTTCTCATCTTTCACCCTACGACCTCTCCGCCATATCCGCTACTTGTCGGGATCTGCATAAGCACGCTCTCTCAGATGTCCTCTGGTATCCCCTCGTTCAAGAAAACGTCCCAGGCGTCACCCTCACAAGCCCCCAGCCCTGCAACAGCTATCATGAGCTTTACGTCGCTCACGACCGTCTCTGGTTCCTCCCCAGACAGAAAATCTGGTTCTGCGATAGAGATCTTACTGGAAGACTCATGATTGTTCGCTATGATCCTCGGCGGGGTTGCATCGAGGGCTATCAATTACTCGCCAGTAGAGACCGGCAAATACAGCAAAGTTTCATCGGACAAGGCGATGTTTTGATCAATGAGTTTGATCCCAAGGTCAAACTCCATCTTGATAAGCCTGTGCTGCAGTTTCGCGTGGGAGAACGAGCGCCGGAGGATTTTCTCAGTCGACCTGGTGCCAATCGCTTCGCTGATGAGATGCCTGTAACTCTGGATGACAGAATCGATGCTTTGTTTAGCAATTTCATGCTAACATGCGAGCTCGATCAAAAGGAAGCCCAACAAAATCTCAACTCGCGTTTCCCATATGGCAATATCTGGCCACCGCCTCACATCCCTTCAGACCACCATGTCTCGGGTAGCAGCACACAAGTAACATCAGAGGGCATCTTTGTGAAAACACCGTCATCCCGGCCTCAGCGCCGCGAAGAAGTATCAGAGCGATTCTTCCGCATTCGCCAATGGATGGAAATGGCGGGTGGTTTGTCCCGAATCGGTATGGCAGCTGGTTTGGGTGGGATATACAATATGCTAAGATTATCACGCACCGCAGTCAACGGCGGAATGCCCAACGTTCACGTCGGCGAGGAGCTCATCACGTACTCCACCCTCGATCCCAAGTTATACACGCCGGCTGTGCTAAAGCCGTGGAGGGGAATTTGGGTTGGCGATTACAGTACCCATGGATGCGAGTTCTTGCTTATACATCAACCTGACGATGAGACGAGCGCTACGGATGAAGAACTTGGTCTTGTGAGACGAGATTCCGAGACTGATGAAAAGTGGGAGGCGAGACGGGCTGAAGGGCGGACGTTTCAGGGACGACTGGAGGCTATCAAATTAACTGGTGATCCAAATGTCCCGCGGGGAGAAATAACCTTTGTTGCTGATGACATTGGACCCGATGGAGTCGTCGATGGTCCGCCGGTAGATCCTTGCTTCCAGGGAATGAGAGCGGTTCACAGTAAAGGGCATATTGCAAATACAGGATTCGCCTCAGGTCAGTCATGAACGAGTCCAGGCCTCGAAAGGAGCTTTCACTGACCAAAGCAGACCGGTATATCGAGAGTCAGCTTATATTCGTCAGCCATGATCGGCTTGCGCAGCACTGGGTTGGGTTTGGACATATTAACTACTTCCAGAGGGTGGATATCGATGAGTTCCTCAAGGTGTAATGTTATCTTGACAATGGAAATGAGATGACACTCACTGCAGTCAATTTCAATGTTTGGAGCAGAAGTTATGGCTTTGATGTAATGATACACAACTAAACTATGCTTGAATTGAGAAACCGTGGTTCCGGCATTAATGTATTGTCAGACAGTGACTCTTGCGTAGGTACTCTGAACTCTGAATTTACCTGACAACTCTACCTGCTTTCAATGCATCTCAATCATGGCCGAATATCGGAGCTATTTGAATAGGGGATTTTTATTCACTTCGTAATGATGTTCAAAGCCATCCAGGTGCAAACTGTCAACTTTTCAATTCCAATTTACCTACCCTAAGGTGAGGACTTGGAGAAAATCATGATGGAGCCAAACTTTGATGCCATGTATTTCTAAGGGTATCAAGCAATATTCCAATACACGAAAAACCATCGGATTCAATTTGGATCGTACGTTCGTGATCATAATTTGCATAGATCATTGGTGCCTTGGATCGCCCTCGCCCACTCAGGCTGTTCCCCGTCCTGCAAGGGTTCATGTGGGCTCGAGGCCCGACGCCGTGGACGCATGGCTCATTTCAGAGAGCTGTAGTTGTTTACTTTTCGTTCTTTTGTCTTGGATTACTTGGAATTGTTCTTCTGAGCTTGAGCCTGCTCGTAGATCCAGTCATTAAGACCAGCACGGTTTCTACACCTCATTAGCCTCCATCTCCGCCATCCCAGCACATCAGTACTTACCTTGCAATCTCAAGAGCGTAAAACTGCATACGAGGCACGAAAATCGTGGTATCCTCCTCATACTCAACGTCAGGTCTATCGCGCACCATGGTACCAAAGTTATAATCATCCACCTTCTTCTCATACGCCATCATGAACTTTCGCCAGCGCTCCTTGCCGGCCTTGCTCTTCATCTCGTCCTCGTCGACCTTGGCGGCGGGGTCGAACTCGGGGAAGTCGGTCTTGAGGTGCTCCATGATCTCGTCGTCGATCTTTGTCAGGCGGAGGGACGAGCCCTTGACGCGCTCGAGGATGGACCAGTAGGTCTGCATATGCTGGACGACCTTGACGGCGAATTGCTTCTCGATCTACGGGGTTCTGTTAGGAGGATTTGTTTCAAATCGTGGGGTAGGTAGGGTGCGTACGTCTTCGTTGTTCTGGGCGTTCTCAGCGTCAAAGTTCTTGGGCACGGGGGCGCCGGCCATGTTGTCGAGGGGGTCCATGGTGAATATGTGTGTTTGTCCGTCAGGATTTGCTTGGTGGCTGTGTAGTCTATGGGTTTGGAGTTGAAGGTAAAGTTGGGCAAAAACTTGAACGTGGGGCAATGATGATGGAGGGGCAGCCACAAAAAGAAACAGGCATGATATCAGCGCATAGTGTTTGCGCTTGTTAGCACTGTTTGTGAACACGGTGCGTCTGGTGCCTGCTGGAACATGGTAGACATATCGTGATGACTACAATCTTTCAAACATATTGCTATCCCTACAAAGCTTTCTGCTTCTATTGAAACTTGCGAGTCATATGACTCATGCGGTGTTGCTGCTTGCTGATGCCACTGTGGCAATTGTCTAGCCCTACAGACCACAGTGAAGGCTCCAATGCAAAACACTTACACCAATTCATTTACCACCAAAAGAGGTTTCCCCAAATGCATCATATTTGTATTTATTGGGTTTGGCAACAATTGATGGGAAACGCATCCAAATGTCGAAACACAAATACTCTGATCTTTGCTATCTCTGAGTCTTAGGCATCAGTTTATGTAAGCCAGGAACAACTATAAGAAGCCCAGTTCTCCCCCTTCTCAACCGACCACTCCAACTTACATCTTTACATTCTGGTTACATGATTCTATGTTAATCTACAAGGACTTCAGAGATCTAGACTCAGAGGGACTTGATATCCCCCAACTGATCATCAGTTACTCAGGGGCAACACAGGAGCTCTGATCCGAACATGCTTCAGCCCATTTTGTTACCCTTTCTTCCATTGTTGGCTTTCGAGTAAAGCCCAGCTTCTGTAGTGCACAAACCAAGACATTCACATCAGTAATTTGTAAGTTTATGTTTTCTAAGTATGTACATTGCTCCTTATGGCACTACCTTTAGATCATCGCCGACGAAACAGTTTGAAAGCAATAAGCTGTTAGACGTCGTCATACTTTGACCTGAAGAGATTGAAACACTAAAGGATAAGACTTTACTCCCACTAGTATATTTTAATAGCTATCTCTTTTTCTGTCTATGAGTCTCTCAATGATACTCTGTAAGTCTTAAGAAAACATAATGCTTCAGGATCTGGCTGACTTGGAAGATTGGAGAGAGCACAGTATATACTACTGAGGTACAATGATGCCGTCTATATCCCTGGCATATCAAAATTTAACAGTCGAACTCATGCCGAAACACCTATCCTCCCTGTCGTTCTGCACAATATTATCTTAGTCTCAGAAACATTTAGTACTGTAACACTTTGCATACTAACTAATACTGGGAGTCAATACAGAGTCTAGGTAAGTTCAAAAGATATTAGTATTTATTAAGGGTAGGCTGACAGTGCTAACGGTTGTCAGAGGTAGCAGACTTAATAACAATGATTCGCCATGCTCTATTGACGTTCTAGCAGAGTTAAAGCCAAATGGCTCCGTCAGAATAACTGGGTTATTTATTGACTATATAAACCCAAAGAGTTCCCAACGTGAGCTTGCCCCTCACAACCCAACCTATCAACTTGCCAAATTCACAAATCCCGCGGCGAAGGGCATCGCCACCATGGACGTGATGCCAGTCAAGCAAATGAATATTGCGATGCTGATTCACCACGTGCAAATGGTAAGTACTCATTGACTTCCATACGTATACCTTGATTGCTGACTAACCTTCTAGATACTGCATATATTACAAGAGCAGCATACTCAGATCCAAGGCTCGAAAAGGCGAGTACAGGACCTGGCAAACCAGGTGTAGTAAGTCTCTCTCGATAATGAAGTAAATATGATGTGAAACTAATACATTATATAGCGCTATGAGGTTGGAGCTGTCCCAGCTCCGAGCTGGGATCGTTCCCGGCTTGGATGCTGGGAGCGAGGCTGTGGAGGAGAGTCAGATAAAACCCTAGATACATTCCTTCACAGCCGGCTTTTATATTTCCCTGCAAGGAATGCCTTGACCGCATACTGAACTACGGCCGTCTTCTCGAGTGCATACCCGGCACTCGCCTCTCATACAAGCGATATTCGAAAGTGAAACCCAGTTGTACCTAGCTGGACAACTTGATTGCCACCATCCCGGCTTGCACCGACTCTACCGCGAGATAAAACTGACCACCGACAACTGCGACCAGGAAGTTCAAATATAAGCTCCCAGACGACAACGGGGAAGCCAAAGACCAGCCTCCGCAACTGTAAAACAACGCTAGATAAATCCAGATACCAACTGCAAACACAAGAACAAGTCTTCAGGTCGTAACAAGCTATAATAGAAGCATCCCGACCAAGGAGCAACCCGTACAAGATACGGTACCTCAATGTTTTAACGTTACAATTATATATAGTCCACCAGATCTCATTCTTCAACGAGAACAGCCGCCAGCAAGAGACCATGGCAATATTCAGGTCATCGCCCATTTCAAGTACGCAGATCACAACGAAGTCAGTTGGAAAGCTGTGTGCAACGGCCTCTCGAATGATGATAAGAAGAGCTATTCTCAAGCCCCCCATGCGGCAGAGCAAGCTTTATTTCGCTAGCCAAGTTCGATCTCAGTCCAGGAGCTCTGTATACACGGGGACAAGGCAGGCAAACAGGTCAATACTATAACAGTAGGACTTGGTAGTTCCTGACCCGAACCTAAGGCGCTGGACCGCTTGATTTTATACTATTTATGTAGAGAGGCGGCGTTATATAGAAATCGCTGACCTGCTTACCCCGGATGCTCCGGAGATGCTGAGCTGTGTGTTCTCCGTCCTCGATGCAATAGGGGACGCATTTCAAGATGCAGCCACCATACGCCGCAAATGCACCTACGTCCGTACCAGATCGTACTTCTCGCTGTTAGAGGCCAAGGAGGATGTCAGTCTCTTCCTTCGACCTGAGTTAGATGTGCGAGGTTGGGCGGCAGGAGAACAGCGGCGTAAGGAAGGACGGGCCAGAAACTGATTAAAACACCAAGGCAGAGCTTCCATTACAGCATTAATAAAGGTGCCTCGACAGCAGACACAGGTTGAGCATGACGAAACCGCCGACCACCTTGACCAGATCCACATTTCAACGCCAAAGTCTGAGTTCCACTGAAGCAGTAGAACTCAAGAATGACCCTCACCACTGTTGGATAGATGTGAAGGAGCCCAAAGAGTACGACGAGCCATGGGAGACAGAACTCTCCACTCACCAGGCCTGATAGTAACGACAACGATGACGACTGCCAAGTTCCTTGGCCAATAGGTCATACAGCTAGACGTCACTTGGCAGAATAGCAAAGAGAATCGAGAATGAAAGACGAGATACAAGTGTAACGTTGGACAAGACATGCACGTGCCTCGAGGCATAAGATCATCGCCAAGCTTCAAAACAGAAAACATGAACTAGGAACCTTCATGAAACACTGATATAGGAGTTGAAGAAGAGGCGAGTACGTGCGCGTCCAGAGGTCTCCAGACATGTTCTCAATAAACAAGATCGACATATCTTGGCTAAGGGAAAGGGGGATTTCGATTTCACTCAACTATACAACCATCAAGAGTCACATAAATCAACCAGAAGCTTACATACTCACCAAGAGCGCGGAACTCATTACAAGTGTTCACTTAGCCTGCAAGACAGCCCAGGCACTCGACGGCAAAATGATCCAGGAACTTTATGAGAGACTTTCTCTTAATGACTTCGGTGAAGCGAATTCACCAGGGAAGTCTGTTCACGCTGATATCCCTGTCAGTCAACGAGAGAATCTTTCTGGATCCCAAATGTACCACTCTGGGTGACGAATATATCCCTTGCAAATACTCAACAACACGGTACTCTCCGAAACAGATTCTTGTAGCAAAGAAACGGACTCAGTCGTTAGTTTCTCGCTGCAAATGCTGGGCAGCGAATATTATATATTAATTCTCTTCAGCCCTGAACTCTGCCCTCTTTTCCTTATCTACAATTTATACACGTTGACAGCGGTATCCATTCAACGGCAATTCCAAGGGCAGGATGTGTCAAAGCCATGTTCTAGAATGGAGCACAAGATCGAATCGAGGAAGACAATGATCTAAACCTCGCAGAGGGAAACTATCCTTTCCAGATGGAGCCACATCATCCCCCGAACCTTCTCCGATGATATAAGGTACTGGCTGACTAGGTTTACGATGGATACCACCCAGGATTGTCTCGTTGTATTCTGGATGGCCATTCCAAAGTTAAACCCTGATAGTTCCTGGATTCAATCCATAAAAGCGGCCGGATATTGGATTGAAGATGAGGCCCTGCATGTTCGATCAAGACGAAGTTGAATCGGAGAAGATCAGCACTTTACTTTATCGGATCTCTAGTCATTTGCAGTCAGACTTTAGTGCCGTTAAGCAGAGAGGGTACAAGGTGCTTGACTGACATTTGCATGAGCCTGATAGCGCTGGCTTTGGCGGACGCTTTGGTAGGGAACCAGTTGTCTTGCTCTACCTACCCACTTTACTTTTCTTCTTTGCTCCAACCTCATGAAGGTCTCGATCATCTTGACTATAGCAACACGCCCAGCCGAGAATTCAGCAGAAATGCTTTACCCTAGTCCAGAGTTTGACCCTTCAGGGAGTCGAGAAGATATCTGGCTCGAGAATTGCGAACAATTCTCCTGGTGGGGGGTTTCAGCTTCCCCCGAATTTATATGTCCAATTCCCCATCTCACAGGACCTCAGACCAATGCCCCAACCCCTGACCGACCCTCTCGGCACACCTACCGTGGATCTCAAGTAATCGGCCTTTATATAATATGCCCAGCTTCATCTGGCAGCTGTTACCCCTTTTTAACCAAATCATTTGGGGCATACGTCTGTTCTAGCGACGTCGACCCTTGACGGTGCCTTAGAGCTCCTCATTGTTAACCAGCTTCTATATTTGACCAAACTTAGAGGAAGTAGTGCTATATGTTCCAGGCATATAGAGCCACTGTGTACTTGATGCTAGCCACTTTGTATCTGAAGTGAAGGGGTCGGTTCTCTGAAACCACTGACGCCTCAGAATACCCAAAAGTCTCTGACGGATGATCCCCTTGAACAACAACTGAGCTTATTATACTATACCATGGGCCAGATGAGCGAGTTCGCCGCACTACACTCTCTCCGTTAAACCTCACGACATCACTACAATTACTGTACAACAGCACCAGTAGCAACATGTCAGGCTTCACGAAGAAGTCACTTCATGAATTGTGTGTAGAAAAAACGCCGTTGTACAACTCATGGAACGACACAAGAGTCTGTCACACCAATCCCTCCAGGTCCCGAGACTGGAAGGGGAGTTCATGGTGTACTTCCTATGGTCCACTGCTGCTGGCCTAGCCAAGTTTGTGCTTCAATGGTGACGTGACACTATATAACAGTGAGTCAAACTGCACTTGACTCAAGTACAATGGCCGAAATTCCATATCAAAGAAGCCAAAGATCGACTTAAGAAATTCGCAACCAATCACGTTCACGACTCTCACGTATGAGGGAGTGGATAATGGCGTGGGTAGAGAGGAAGGTCAAGTTCAATTGCACCTAGCTGGACAACCTGTATGCGACCTCCCCGGGTCCCCGCCGTCTCATTCGAGAGACCTCGGTGAGTACTCAAAAGTGTAGCATGGACATAGCCCATTCGTCAACATCATTCGTGCGAGTTTGAGCCGAAATATCATCATTGGCGAAATTCACCTGGCGCTGACATCTTCAAAGTGCGGGTTTTGCGACGAGTACCATGAACCACCCAACCACCTTTCCCATCATCAGCAGCGACATACAATGGCCAATAAGTTTATAATCACAGCAAAAAGTCAGGTTAGCAAAAACATACAACAGCGGGGATTCGCTGGTCGTCACCGACCCAACTACTAATCCGCCGGTTAGTGGCTTGACTATGGGAGAGCAGACGGGATCCCGTATTTTCCACTACCTATGGTCGTATGTGCTGACCATTCTGTAGACGTAAATTATATCGTTTCTGTCGCATCGACTCGTTGAGCTCACGGTGCCTGCGCTCCTCTCCTTACCTATGCCGGCGAAAAAACATCTCCCACGAGTCACCACCTTGTCCCTTTCCCTCCATGGACTGCCGAAGCTAGAGGTAGCCTCATGGTATCGATAGCCTGTAAGATAAAAAGAATAGGCTACCCAGCGCCGACGAAGAACCCGAAGACACTGTTGTGAGGTTATGTTGGCATCACAGTCCATGCATGGTCCGGATGACGAGCATTCACAGCAATTGAACGAGAGTGACACGGCAGATCCTGGAAAGCAGCCCTCAGTCCAAGGATAAGCCGGTTTCCCAGTTCTATATATATCTGACATAAAGATGCAGAGTGACTCATCTTCACTCCGCTTCAACCCTAATTTACTCTAATTTATTGGAGCCTTGGGTGAATTCCTTCCCTTTGAGAAGTCCGGCGATCTTTGCGAAAAGAATAACCCTGACAGTTGGGACGAGCATCTCAATATGTGGTTCCACTTCAACATCTTCCAGGTCATAGAAGTCACCCTATTTCACCCAGTCATCACTATATGAATCCAGTAACTTTACAGGGTTCTCATTTATTCCACAACTACAACATTCTCTGCGCATACTCAGTCACCATGAGACCATTCATGTAGACAATAAAGCACACAAAGTCTGGTGCTGGATTGTGTTTCAGATGAAGGCTACAGCCAGTCGAGCGATTGGGATTCTCAATGATGTCGATCAACTTCAACTTCTACGAAAGCTCTTTTCATCTTCTGATGAACGCCGAAAGCAACGAAGCAAACGAATTGACGGCCTTGAACTCCTAGTATAGTATTGGAGAGGTAGTCACAGCACTCTGTCAACGATTGGGTGATGTCTCAGAGGAGCGGCTCGTCCAAACCGAGCATTACATCGATCATAACAAACCGTGCTGGTCGGACGAGATCAGATGCCCGTAGGAACCCTCGTCGGAATCGCAACTGACGAGAACGGCGAAGTTGTCCCTAGGCACCTAGGAGTTGGAAAGCTACATGAAGTCCTTGCGCATTTGGAAACCTTCCTTGAGACCCAGAGAAACACCAGTATCATCTTTACGATGATTTTAGAAATCTTCAAGTTACAGCAGGTCATAGAGGACGACGGGATGATATGGAATAGCAGACCATCTTCCCGGCAAGAAGCCGGACAATATATATGCATTGCAATATCTCAAAATATATACAAACTGGGATGTTTACACCGGAGTTTCGAGAAGCCCTTCTTATAGGTATAGGAGTCGTTGAGAAACGCAACTTACATTACCTGATCAAGTAAGCTCGTGGTCCTTTTCCATTCTCACATAACTAACCCTCCAGATCATGTTAAACGTTTACAGAGCCTTCGCAACTATAATATACATGTACCACCAGATGAGAGAAACGATATAGAGCTGCAATAGACTCATCAACCATGTTTCATTGTCCTGAACGCTTCCACCGTGAGATTCGGGATGGACGTGCTCATCTTGCCAATGGACAGGCAGTTCTGGGACCTGACCCTAGTACCAATGCTGGTGGAAATGTCGGCGGCAACTGGGTTGTTATATTGGAGTGGAATACACTATTACGTGGCAAATGCCGTTCTAATACCAACGCCGGGGATGGACGGAAGCCAAAGTCCCTGGCCTCGCGGGAACGTATGCCCGCCTTGATAGACAATCCTGGCAGCCTCATGGAGGTCTACAAAATGATGCCACGCGGCAAACTTAGCATCATAGTTGCTATGCCTCCGGAGGGGGTCAGGGGCCAGCATGACCTCTACCGAAATTCCTTGGTCTGTCTTTAAGGCGTAAGGCCGACCAGCCAACCCCCCTGAGCGATTGACATCTTGTTATCCAAACTACACCCAGACCTCTACTTGTCAAACATCCCTTGTATGTTGCCTTCGTGGTAAATATCAAAGCCGCAAAGGCGAGAAAATTGGCGGAAACCTCTGCTTCCTCTACCTCTAAGTCTAAGCCAAAGAGTTAGGAGGAGAAGGCCAAGGATAAGTCGCCACACAACTTTATCAACATTCGCCAATTATCAACATTCGCCAATTATCCGCTCCCGAAGAGAAGGTAAAGTTATGTGGATGGAACCAACCATCTCGTCTGCTGCAGAACCGAGCCGATAGAGTCTTGGCATATATCCAGGATCTGTATAAGAATGAAACAAATCTGTCGCCTCCTAATGAATGGGGGCCTATCCTGAAGTGGCTTCTGTCAAAGTCCCCAATCCTCGTGCGGGCACTTCAACTCGACCATGAAAGAGAACCTGAGACGGATCTTCCCGCATCCAACTACCCCCCAGCACAATTAAGAGGAATAGGGGAACTTTCTCTTGGTAGTAGACGCATCCTTGCTACAAAGATAACTATACCACGAGAAAACAAAGACCAGAGTTAGGATGGTTCTATATATATTATTGAGACGTGGAGCATTTCATCTTCACGCAGGCCTCGTACGAAGGTTCACTCCCTCACCGACCATGCTGCCAACGAAGAAAGTTTCTCAAGACAAGCACTTGAGTGTTGGCCGGCGTCGATATTCAACACATCACTATGCTGTTCCGGCAAGACCATGAAGAAGAATGAAATCCTGTTCGGAAGAGCTAGAGACGAAAGGGCGAGGCTATCGAGAGGTTCATGGGGAGAAACAAAAAGCGCTCTGGGATCCTGCCGTCGAATGAGAACTTCCTCATCCTCCACACCTGATCATCACTTGTGTAGGGGACATCCACAAGGTCCATAAGGCGATCATGTGTCCTCGGTCGTATTTTTTCATTCGGAGCAACGACGAGTAATTCAATCATCCTGAACATTGTGGAGTTGCGAAGTGCTGATGTAGAGAATCGGCGAAGCGAATGACATCCTGTTGAAAACAGCAGCCATCTCATTCAGAAAGGCACTACTTAAGAGAGAATACACAAAAAATGCTTAGTCAATTCTTCGTGACAAAAGCCAGCCAAAATACTTATACAATCCCAACCCTCCCCTCTCCTTGTCTTCCCTTTTCCCACAAGACTTGCAAACGTCAAGATAACTAAAGTGAACCAAAAAGTCTTTCTCAACGACCAAAAGATCTTTCCCAATACCAACTTGTATTCGCACGACACAGTTCGTTGTTTTCTCTACTCGTGTATTTGGAATCTCGGAGCGTCACCCAAAGGCCTGGAGCAAATCCTTGAGATGATGACAGCGAACCAATCTTTGACCTCACCCATTGATACACTATACGAGTTTTCATATATCAGAGAATGAAAAGTTTATGTCTAATGCCGCCATCGAGAAACTCGAAGTGGATCTACAGCAGAAGCAAGCCTACCTACAACGCGGCCTGGCAGCCTGGAGTCACAAGCGACCGCACATTACGGACAGCGCCAGCTATTGAAGTACTCCTTCTGCGACTCTTACAAGCGATGATAGTTTCTTATCAATATCATGATCGAATTACTTAGGATTAAGTCTTTACTCCTCACTTCTCCGCAAAAGGTCCAGCCCCTTGAGGATGAGCTCAAGGTACTGCAAAAGGGGGTACAGGAGCAGTAAATCTCCTACTCGTCGAAATACATTTGAGGCGAAATCATTTCAAAGCTTGTAATAATACGACTCCTTCTGGGCATATATCTCACCATATCGAGTAATGTGAGGAAGATATGGTCTATAGCCATCTCCAAGTGAGCTTCCCCCGGACACTTCATAATGATTGTAGCTAACATCGTCTCAAGAAACACATCAACGCTTTATGTCCTACCATATGACTAGGCGTATGAGATTCCCTAGAGAGAAATAGAGCAGACAAGAGTTGCTATAGGAAGGAACAAATTGCTACCTCTTCTACTCAATTCGATCCCGAAGGTGGAAAAGGATGTGGAGTCGATGATGAATCAGTCACGGCGAATACGGAATTGGGGTCGATAATAGCTACAGAGCACGGTAATGCAGAGGTTATGATAGGGGTGAGGGTTCTCAGGCTTGCTTCTTTGTAACTATGAACTCGAGTTCTCGACTGAAAGCAGGGAGGATAGCTTCAGAAGGTCTTTAGTATAGACTTAGGTAAACTTGGGCAAATTTATTGTAGACTTGGGAACCCTTTAGACTAAGTGATTGTACTCTAAATTATCTGTCTTTCACCATCTTCGACAAGGTCGTCGTCATAGCAGTAATGATTCGAAGCCAAGGGATTGCCATAAGATAATGGGGGACTTACGGGCATCGACCCGCGGCCAGGAAGCTGATTACAGGCCTGATACTAAAGGTTGAACAAAAGTGTTGTTGAAACCGGTACAGATGTATACTTTCGCCTACATCTCTTGCAGTTTTAAGATGGTCGTGTAACATGCTGCCGTGTCACGAGGTTTGATGAGTTTGCCTTGTGTCATTGAGGGAGAACTTGGGCTTAATGCATTCTGTAGAGATCTAAATGGATCCCATTGATATTGAGGAGCGTCTTGGTCCGGTAGCTGTTGTAGTACCAGATGTTTTCCGTTTGTAATTTTCCCGCCTTGTGCCACCAAACACGGATACTGACATGCTCAGTATCGGGAGGAAGACAGTTGACAGTTACTGTTACAGACCTACTCTCTCAACTTCCGATGATCCCGAACTCAATTTGTCATTTAAACGAAGAATCACCAACCAACAAACAGCTCAAGCAAATCGTTTCGTCTGGCGAACTCTCGCTACTTCGCCCGTTGAACCGACAGTGGCAACAACCCACACCAACATCAATCGGTCCCCCTCGGCAGCCTTCCAAACCCCGATGCAAAAGCCTATCAAAAAATAATCAAGTCAATTCGTCCAATCGTCCCCTCTCTCGTCGTGCATTTCCCGCCAATAATTCTCGTGCGGGGCCGAAGGCTGAACAATATCAACAAGAACAATACTAAGCAGCCTCGTCTGTGCACGCACGCACACTATCACAACACTGACCCTTTGATATTGTTCTTTGTCGCTCCAAACACTTGGGACTCACACTTTGTATCGCCATGTCGCCTCAATTACTTCGAGCACTTCTTCAAGTGTTTCCACCTTAATCTCAGCATGATACTCAATTTCTCTATACTTCAAAAATGCAACAAGACGTTAAATCATCGTGGAAACAACTCTTTCTCTTTACAAGACCATCACACTCTGGTGCTTTAATCGCTGCATTGCTTGCGGCTGGATTTTCAGCGGGTTTCAAAACTGTTCTGTCGGTCATTCTTGGAAAAGTCTTTGATATTATCGCGGGCTTTGGGGATGGATCGCTCAGTGGGGATGAGGCCCTTTCGCAGGTGGGAAGATGGGCGCTTGTCTTGGTAGGATTAGGTGTTGGCAATTGGATTGCAAGTACAGCGTTCCTTGCCCTCTGGGTCATATTTGGAGAGTTGCAAGCGTGCAGTGTTCGGCAAGACATCTTTACAAGCCTCCTCTCCAAGGACATGGCCTGGTTCGACTCTCAATCCGAAGGCATCTCAAGTCTTCTCATCAGAATACAGACGTACGTATCCCTCTTCTGCACTCAAACATGGCTAACAGTCAATAGACAAACTCGTGAACTTCAACTCGCATCTTCCCAGGTTCTCGGCCTTCTCGTCGGAGACATCATCACCTCAATCGCTTCCCTCGGCATAGCCCTCTACTACTCCTGGAAACTCACCCTCGTCCTCCTCGCCACACTTCCAATCTCAGCCATTGTTCTCTCACTGGCGACAAAGCGACTTGAGCCCGCGATTCAAGCACAGAAGCGTGAGCTCGCAGTCGCTTCCAAGTTCGCCGTTGCTTCAATCACAGCCATCGATCTCGTCAAGGTCTTCAACGGATACGATCAGGAGGTCTGGCAGTACTACCCGGCCGCCAAAGCTGCAGCGAAGCATTATCTGATCCAAGCGCAATGTAACGCCCTGCAAATGGGCTACGTCGCCTTCTGGGTCGTGGCAATGTTCGTCGTCGGCTTTTGGTATGGAGTTGTACTTGTCAACAACGACGGCCTTGCCGCTGGTAGTGTTTTGACAACCTTTTATGCAACACTTGCAGCTTTTCAGGGTATTGAGGCTCTGATGCCTCAGTGGTTGGTCTTTGCAAAGGGTATGTCAGCCGGCAGCTTTCTCTTCAGTATCACTCGAAACGTGAGGAATGGTGAGATTGTCAAACTGATGGCAGGAGCTTTACGGCCGTTGAGTTGCAGCGGTGACATCGAATTGAAAGATGTACGTTCTGTCAATGCTAACAGCGACAATTGCTGACTTTTGTAGGTGTGTTTCGCGTATCCTTCGAATCCGGCACAAAAAGTACTACATCAATCCAGCTTCTTCTTCCCCTCGAGTGAGATGACCTTTATCGTCGGGAGAAGCGGCTCCGGCAAGAGCACATTGGGTAACCTCATTGTCGGTTTCTACGAGCCCCTGAGTGGAGACGTCTATGTCGACAACAAGCCCTTACGGGTCCTCGACAGACGCTGGATCCGTGAGAACATTACCTTGGTCCAACAATCTAGTGTCCTATTCAACGAGAGTTTCTTCAAAAATGTAGCCTTTGGGCACCACGACCCCGCACGAGCAACGCGGTCTGAGGTGATGCGAGCTTGTGATGCAGCATTACTTCAATCGACGATCGCAGGACTTCCCGAAGGTCTAGATACCAACGTCGGCGCTGATGGATACAACTTGAGCGGCGGACAGAAGCAGAGATTAGCGCTTGCTAGAGCTCGACTTCGAGACCCTCCGGTGCTCATCTTGGATGAGATCACAAGTGGCCTTGACCAAGTGAGCCGTGTGCTCATCATGGATGCCATCAGGGCATGGCGACGGGGAAAGACAACCATCATCATCACACATGATGTCGCGCAAATCGATGCCGATGACTTTGTCTACGTGATGGACAACGCATCTCTTGTTCAAGAAGGATTCAGAAAGGATCTTGATATGCAAATTGGCGGCACGTTCGCCACTCTCGCATCTACCGCATCAGAGGAACCAGATACGCCGATAGATATCACCATCGACTCTCCAAACTCTCCTCTTTCACCCCTTTCCCCTCTATTTCCCTCTCCTGGCAGAGCCTCGCGCCTCTCGCAAATAGTCGTTGGAAATCTGGAGTCTTTCAGTCCAGCCCCAACAAGCTCCTCTACGCGATTGACTCTAGGTACAAATACGGCGGCCGCTTTTCGCATGCGTGCAGCTCGCGCTTGGGAGATGCAACCCCTCACTGTAGCTGTACCCGAACCTGAGCCTGTACGATCAAGGTCCGCCGCCGACAACCATACGATGGTCAGCTTCTACGACGAGAAGCACGACAGTGCATTGAGATCTTACAGCAGCCTGGATGGTATGGAAACATCATGCACACTGGTGTCACTCGACGAGCCAGAGTACGTGTTTGGTGGCGCTGAGCGTCCCAAGAGCATTACGAGACTCAGACAAACCAAGTTCAACGACACGCTTCAGTCAGATAAGATGGATGACAAAGACAGCGAGACTAAGGATCTCCCTCCACCAATGCCTCTGGCATCGATATTGAAGACAGTCTGGCCAGCTTTGGGACGTGGGCATCGGGCTCTTCTCATCTTCGGAATACTGACCTGCCTGGTTGGGGCAGGCTCTATTCCTGCATTTGCGTATTGCTTCGCGCAACTCCTTGGTGCAATGTGGTCGCAAGGTGACAAGCTAGCAGAGGGCAAGATGTGGGCTATCTATCTCATTGTCATCGCGGTCATGGATGGTGTGTGTACCGGTGGCGGCCGATATCTTCTTGAAATGGTGGGACAAGCCTGGATCAACACCATCCGAGTGGAAGCTCTGAAACGAATACTCCGACAGCCAAGAGCATGGTTCGATAGATCGCGCAACTCTCCCGGCCGTATCAACGAGTGTCTTGACCGAAACGCCGAAGAGATGTGCAACATTGTTGGCAGATTCTTGCCCATCATCATCACAGTTACCGTCATGATCATTGCTGCTGTTGCTTGGGCGCTCGTCATCTCGTGGAAACTCACGCTCGTCACTCTCGCGCCGCTGCCTATCGTTATGGGCGCAGTCAAAGGCTATACCATTATTAGTGGGAAGTGGGAGGCGCGGTGCAACAAAGGGGCAGAAGATGCGAGTGCTACTTTGACCGAGATCTTCCTTAACATCCGAGTTGTTCGAGCTCTCACTCTAGAACGATACATGGGTGCCAAGTATATGAAAGCAGTGAGACACACCCTGAGTCTAGGACAGAAGAGAGCAGCGCACACCAGTACACTGTATGGTCTTTATCAGTCAGTCAACTACCCCCTTACAGCACTTGTGTTCTACTACGGAACCGTGCTTCTGGCCTCGGAGAAGGCGATCACAGCAACGGCGGTTGTGGCAGTAGTGAACCTACTTCTGTTCAGCATGGGCACAGCGACGAGTATTCTTAGTACGATACCGCAAGTCACGATGGCTCAGTCAACCGCCGCGCAGATGTTGGGGTACGCCAACATGCCTTTGGTACCTAAAAGCGAGCCTCGCGGGTACTACAAACCTAAAACACCGCTCCCGGTTCGACTTGACAATCTCGGGTTCTCATATAAGTTAAGATCCGAGAGACCAGTCTTGCGAGGAGTGTCATTTGAGGTGGATGCAGGGGACTTTCTGGCGGTTGTTGGTCGGTCAGGCTGCGGGAAGTCAACGGTGATCTCACTGATGCTGGGTCTTTATTCTCCCACCAAAACTGAGATCCTCAGCACAAGGCCACCATTGAGCTTCAATGGATATTCCCACGCACACGTCGATATGGAGCATCTCCGATCGATGATGGCATATGTGCCACAAACGCCGTTCCTCTTCCCAGCGACCATTGCAGAGAACATCGTGTACGGCTTGAGTGAAGTGTCGCACCTCCGTCAGTTTCCTAGCATTCTAGCTGCTGCTAGGGCGGCTGGTATCCACGAGTTCATCACAACTCTTCCAGATGGATACAATACTCGAGTCGGCGACGGAGGTCAAGCGCTTTCAGGCGGCCAGGCTCAGCGTCTCAGTATCGCGCGAGCACTTGTACGCAAGCCTCGTCTTCTTGTGCTGGATGAGCCTACGAGTGCTTTGGATGCAGAGAGCGCGGAAATGATCCGACATACTATGCAAAAGATTTCGAGGAAGTCAAGGCGAGATATGGCAATTGTGGTGGTCACGCACAGTAAAGAGATGATGGCAATTGCGGATCGAATTGTTGTCCTGGAGGATGGTGCCAAGGTTGAGGAGGGAACTTATCATGATTTGCTGCAAGCAAGAGGTGCTTTTGCTCGAGTGGTTGGAGAATCAATATGGGAAAAGGAGTTTAATTGATCTCCAGGGGCATTTGGATATTGCATAAAATTGTTACCCTTTAATATTGAAGTTGATGCAGTTAAGAGCCTCCCCCAGATTTGAAGTTAAAGCGGGCCCATTAAAGTCAGCCTCGAAAATTGATTTGATCGCCGCTTGATTAATAAGCCACTAAACCGAAAAAGGGTCACGGGGGTACAAGTGCGACCCCCAAAACATCCCGAAGATTCCAACGTCGTCTCCATTTCAATCTCATCGCCACCTTGAAACCCCAAATACTCACTCTTTCATTCACGTGTCACCCCATTCACCATATTCTTTATTTACGGTCAATCTACTCGTGTCGTAAGCTAGTTTCGACTTACCCGACAGCCTCTCACGAAGCCGCAGGGCTCACGTTGTTTCACTCACCTCTTCTAGCGTCTCACTCATTCTCATACTCACATTTCATCTTATACAATGACTGCGCAATCACCCCCGAAGCGCAGAAGTCGCTTATCTTCAAACACCCAAGATCACGACGATGCAGCACTCAAGGTCTATCCCCTTTCTGTCTCTCCAATGAAACATCCACTTACATCCCTCAGGCCCGCCGCGAACGTAACCGCGAAGCCCAAAATATCTTCCGCCGCCGTCGCCAAGCCGCCGAAGCTGCACAGGCCCAGCGCGTGCGTCGTCTCGAGCAGGTAGTCGAGGAGATGAGCTCCATCTTCATGTCCTTTGTTGACGAGATGCTCACCACTGAAGCTGTAGTCAAAGCCCAGCCGAATCTTGTTGGGAGTTTGAGGAGGAGCATGGAGAGGATTCTGGAGCTGGCGCATGAGGTTGTTGGGCCGGAGGAGGATCTTGTGCTGATGCCGAGGGAGGGGGATGATAGGAAGCGTGCTGGTTCTGGGTCGCCGGAGAGTGAGCAGAGTGAAACGACGGAGGATTCTTCGGGCTCGATGGCTGTTGCTGTGAGGAAGACGCAGGTTCAGACGCTGACACCGCCTACGTCAACGGCCATGACTTCAGTTTCTACACCTACTCCACCATCTTTATCGACATCAGCACCGTCTTCACTATCAACACCGCCGTACTTCAACTCTCAACAACCGCCCATGGCCAAATCCTTCAACTTGCCAACATTCTCTCTCTCGCCTCAGATCTTCGGCAACGGCTGGCTCGGCACAACCCCTGCATCGCCCGGCGATCTCGCCGTCCCCTCATCCACACAACACTCAGCATTCTCATTCCGCCTCGCTTGCGACATATTAACAATAGCATGCCACCTCCTCGTCAACTCACCGCCGCCCTACGCAATGTCAGCCTGTGAATCGCGCCTCTTCTGCAACACCCTCAAAGGCCGTGCGAAAGACGAGATGCTCACACGGCTGCGCTGGCTTATTGGGCCAGGCCGACATGAGATGTATCGCGTTATCGATCTGCCGTATGGACGATATGGACAGTATGTTTATTCGCACGTGGAGCTCAATCCTTCTACGGTGGAGGATATCGAATGGCCGTGGCCTACACAACCGGCTGGAACACGCATCGACCACTTCACACGATTCTTCAGCGTGGTTGGAGTCGAGAAGCAACTCCTCGCACTTGGTGCCAGGGTTGTCGACGCTGAAACTATGGAACTCAATCTGAACAACTCGCCGGTGCCGAATGTTGGACACGCTGTACCGAAACAACCCGAGAGCTGGAGCTTTGTCAACTGTTTCTCATTTCCTACGGAACCGAAATCCGGTCCCGTTACAGTGCGGGTGAGTATACCAGCGCTCATAAAGTCGCTCGCTACGAGGTCGCTTTGTTTGATGCGGGGGCCGGGAATACCGAGGTCCGAGATTGGGGGTGCGATTGAGGAAGCAATCATCAAAACAGGATGAGCACACGATAAAAAAGTTTTTATGATTTAACGAGATGGGTACACACGGAAAGGATTAGATCACTATCAAGGCATTTGGAATTGGACATGTGAGACTTTGGGATGGAAGCGTTGTTATTATGGCCTAGTAAAGCGACCTGTATATTGGTATCTTAAATCCCTTTATCTGTCATAACGTCGTAATCTGTCATTTACAAGAACACAGGTTTTTCCCTTTGACGACCTGCCTACTATATACCCTCCTCTTGAAAATATCATTTGTATATGAACGCACAAAAAACGTGCTCATTATCGTCTCTTAGATCTGAGTAGTCCCTCCCAGGAAACGTGATGTCTCCAGGAACTCTTCTGCTCTTGCTGTCGTCGTTGAGCCGGTCGTGCCGGAGGTCGAGGATTTGTTCGTCGCGGCTGACGAGGCCGTCGTGTGTCTATGGCGACGAATTTCATAAATTCGGCGTCTTGACTTGGTGGTAGCGTACTGTTTTTACCACTACTGGTCCTTAGAATTGGGTCGTCTTTGAGTGTCTTGGGGTGAATCTCCAAAATAGCACCTTTGTGCTCTTTTCCTAGCTTGGCGGCTTCTACGAGACCGTTCAAGTCGATATCTCGCTTCTTCTTTTCCTTCTCTTTCATCATTCGTGTTTGGTCTGATCGCTCCATTGCTTCACGTTGTTCTTGCGTCATGGGCGTCTCGTCCTCATCGGGCTCGTGGGTCAAGTGCATCATATGAAGGATGTTCTCAACGGGACCCATTTCTTGCTCTGGTTGTTGAGCTTCCTTGTCATCGGTCTTCTTCCGCTTGAAGCAACTAAATGCCTCTGACAGGAGTGCGCGAGTCGGTCGCCAAATTGCAAGCCAGCTGTCCGCGATCAAGTTGAAAAGACTTTGGACGAGGCTATCAGGAATCTGTCGGATCAAAGCTCCCAGTGGGATTGACATGACACCGAAGAGCAAGCTCCATCCCCATTGGGCACCTGTAAGGGGGGCTGTGTCGAATGCTTCGCCTCCCTTAAAGACGATGATGAACTGGCCAGTGATAGTGATGAGCTGCACACCGATGAACCAAGGATTACGTAGAAATCCTTGATACCAGATATCCAGCTTGTTGTCCACTCGACGACAGTTGTGTTGATTAAAGAACTGCATCCAGACGTAGATGTTGAGCACCAATGTCTGGAGCTTCTCAATCTCGAATTCAGTGTCGGGGTTGAAGAGGTCCCAATCAGCGTAGTGAACAACAAAGACGACTATCAACTGGTAGATGGCTTGGCAAATGATCATCTTCCACATGGTGATGGAAATGATAGAAGCATTACGAGGTTCGGGCTTTCGCTTGAGGAAGTCTGGCGAGGGGTGGTCGGTAGCATAACCAAGAGAGGCAAAGATATCCATGATCAAATTGATCCAAAGCAATTGAACAACGGTGAAAACAGCGTCGCCAACGAGCTCGGAAACGACAGTGATGATACCTGCGGTGATGTTGATGGTGAATTGGAACTATCGTTTGATTAGCAATGAACCTGGCCATATTGATCAACAACTTTACCTGGCAAAATTTCTTGACGGAGTCATTAACAGTTCGACCCCAAGCCAAAGCCTTGACGATAGAAGCAAAGTTGTCGTCGAGAAGAATGATGGATGCAGCCTCCTTGGCAACTTCAGTACCCTGGATACCCATAGCAAACCCAACATCCGCCGCCTTCAATGCCAGACCGTCATTCGTACCATCGCCAGTAACAGCTACCGTCTCATTCATGCGCTTCAGGTGTGTGACAAGTAGAAGCTTATCCTCAGGGCTTGAACGAGCCAAGACTTGCAGTCTTGGAATAACAGCATCAAGCTGCTCAGGAGTCAAGTCTCTGAATGTTGGTCCATCCATGGCAATGCCACCAGCTGTGTAGATACCACATTCTGTTGCAATGGCCTTGGCAGTCAAGAAGTTGTCGCCCGTAACCATGCGAACGAACACTCCAGCAGCCTGACATTGACGAACTGATTCCACAACTTCGGGGCGCAATGGGTCACGAATGCCAAAGGCGCCGATGAAGATCATGCCAGAAGCCAACCATTCTAGGTTAATGTTATCGGGGTCGTCGTCTGGGCCATCAAAGATATCCTGCGCACTAAAGTCTCGGTATGCAATGGCGACAGGTCGGAGCATCCTGTTGGCGTAGTCCTCGATGGTGTTGCGATAGCTTGCGCGGTCATTCTCTGAGAGTCTTGCAATGGGTACTCTGAATGTAGGGTCCAAAACAACAAAAGCACAATATTCAAACACAACCTCCGCTGCTCCCTTGACGAGCAGTCGATAGCGATCCTCATTGATTTTGACCAAAACTGCCATCCATTTTCGGGAAGAGTCAAACGGAAGGATCGCAACAATGGGGCAGTTGGCCCTCTCCTCGGCCAAATTGTTCATACCGAGATGCTGACGGCCAAAGTGTAGCAAAGCAGTCTCAGTGCTTGAACCCATAAAAGTAGCGGTACCAGAGTCATCATTCTCGAAGGCCGTGGAGTTGAGAGCGATGCTGTCCTTGATCAGCCGGCGACATTCTGGAGAGAGTGACTTTGCCATGTCAATCGAACTGTCGTACTTGATAGTCGAGGCACGCGACATGGACGAATCGGGATCCGGAACAACCAGGTCGGTGTCGTCAAAGTAAGACTCCAAGCCAACACGTCCAGCCACGACAGTCATCTTGTTCTGTGTGAGGGTACCAGTTTTGTCGGAGCAAACGGTCGTAGCGTTTCCCATAATCTCGCACGATCGAATCAATCGCACCAAGTTGTTATCTCGAAGCATGCGCTTCGTGGCAAAAGCCAGTGCAACGGTCACATTGAGCGCCAGGCCTTCTGGAACAGTGATTACGACGACCGTGACGGCCAGAATCAGAATATGTAGAAAGTCTTCTGCCTTCTCAGATGGCCCTCCAGTAACGGTGTGAAGAGTGACCATGAAGCGAATAAAGAGGACAAGGAAAAAGATGGAACCTGCAATGGCACCAATAACAATGAGTTGCTTGCCAAGACGGCCAAGCTTCGCCTGAAGTGGTGTCTCGTTGACATCGTCTCTCAACGACATGAGAATACGGCCGTAGGTCGAGTTGACACCAACAGCAGTAACGAGATAGGAACCGACACCGCGCGCGACAGTGGTTCCACTGAGAATGAAAGGGTCAATTCGAGATGTAGCTGAGTGGTTTGGCCTTGGTACGGTCTTGTGTACAAGATCAGCCTCTCCCGAGATCGAAGACTCGTTCATCTGCAGACTCGAAGCTTGCACAAGAACACCATCCACGGCAACAATATCGCCAGCCTCGAGGTGCAAAAGATCACCGACGACAACATCTTGAACAGGGATGCGCTGGAGTTTACCCGAGCGCATCACCGTTACATCCCTTTGCTGCTTTCGTTCATTGACCTTCTTGAACTTGTAGTTCTTCTGCCAATCGGTCGCTGCGCTTGCGATGATGATGACGAGGATCGCAACAACAATTGTCACACCATCTACCCACTCAACACGCGATGCGCCTATCGATTTGTCGACAGATTGGTAGATACCAATAGCGAGTGAGATGGAAGCAGAAATAGTTAACAAAATGATGAGCTTATCATTGAATGCTATCCATAATAGTCTGAAGAAAGATTTTTGTGCTATTTGGGGCAGGCGGTTATCCCCAAATACTCGTTTTCGATCGACAAAGTGGTTGTCGCGATGTTCGAATAACCCATTGTGTAACAACGGCGGCGATGGCGGAGGAGATGCTGCCGATAGAATTGGCGGTCGTTCAAGACTACCAGAGGTGACAGCTTCGTCCAGAGTGACAGTGCCGCCCAATGTTGTTTCGTCGGCACTTAGTCCAGCAGAGATATCGGTTCGAAGACCAGCGGCCAAACCCAACAAGCCTCCAAACGCGCGCAGAGCGGAGATATTCTTGGCGGTCAGGAGTCGATGTAGCTGAGACGGGGTAAAAGCAAAGTTGTTGCCCTGAACATGTTCGTCGTTGTGCAAATCGAAGGGCGGGTCGACGTCGTGAGGATCGGGTTGAGGACTCAGCATGTTATCGATCTTCGGCTGGTCGTGACTACCAGCGTCAAAGTTGGAGTTGGAGTTGGAGTTGGACCCTTCGCCAGAGCCGCCATAGCGTGAATCAGGAATACTCGTGATGTCGTCCATCAGTGGGAATCTGTGTTACAGGGTTGTGGGCGCGAAGCAGCCGTTGATCCAGAAAACCTGGTACGGCACTGGCCACAGAGAAAGGTTGAATGAAAACAAAACAAAAGAGAAGAAAAGAGGAAGAGAAGATTCAGTGGTGGATCGAAGACGGTTGGAAGGGGACGGGACGGTTGATTGATTGTGGAGGAAGCACTGAAATCATGCTCAAGCTCTAGCGTGGGGGAGGCTTTTACAAAACTGAAGCCCGAAAGCGTTAGAGTCAGCCAGGACCAGCAGGAAAATAAAGAACCTTAAAGAGAAACTCGTCATACCGGGACGACAAGTCTCCACCGGGAAATGACCTTCTGGCGGGCAGAGTTGATTGTGAGTGGTGCTTGGCAGGTCAATCTCCATTCTGTGGCGGCGCAAGTTTGTCTCTGTTCAATTCTGGTCTGGGGGTCCCGGGCGGTCCGCATTGTATGTAGGTACAGAAAATACGCCATATCCAGTAACAATCAGCAGCGACACGTCGCTAACCCACTGTAACTGGTCCGCCTTACAGAGGCCCGGGGAACCGCTGGGAATCTGGAACTGATATTGTCAATTTGTCACTGCCCATCATCTCGGAAGGGCCGAGACTTCCGGGCGGGCTAGGTAATCCTGAAAATGCTTGGTGCTGCTGCTATCGTGTCTTGGCGGTCGTCTTGGCTGCAACGTCGTCGTCTGTGCTAAGAGAGACTGAAGCTTTTTGGGCAACGGGTGTGTGGCATTGTCGTCGTCATCACCACAGCAGCAGCCTCTGGTGTTGGAAGCAGAGACTCTCAAGAAGCGTCGTTGAATTAAGAATTGGAACACTAGGAAAGAACGAGGAATGAGGCAGATCATGTATGCACAATGCCCTGCTGAAAAAAGAAGAGCCCCAGCCTCAACCCAAACCTTACTGGCGGCCCCCTGGCTGGGTCTTGACCTTCCTTGTCCGTCTCTAGCTGAGTAATAAAAAGAGGCAACCCAATTTTTCTTGGCGAAAACACAAAAAAACCACGCCGAGATAATCAACAGTCGTATCGTCAAGTTTGGCCTCTGCCAAGGTTTCCCCAAGTGATCTGCCAACGAGTCAGATGATGCGAGTATCATAACAATTCTAGAAAAACTGGAATAATTGACTCAAGGCGATGACATTTACGGTTTATCAAAGAACCAGATCAATCAGATACGCGGATCCGGGCACATCTGATAAGCCCGATGCCCCGTAGATGCCCAGACTTTGGGGATCCAGAAATAAACCGAGATGATGAGCTGCGATAGGAGGCTGGAGAGAGGCATATCATTGGGTGGCTAAGTTCCCAGAACCACCTGATACTCTTTGTCTGTACAATTGGGAGTAATTGTTGTGGTTGATGAGTTGAGTTGGATTAGACTTTTAGTTACATAAGGCGATATTCAGATGGTAAATGGCTAGCCACGATGAAACGGGCACGATTGAAGCCGTTGATAACAGTCAAGCCCGCCCGTTGCAACAGAAAACTCAAACGGCACAAACTCAAGAGTAACTCCATCTTGATCAAAAAAAGCACCAAGTACAGACACAACCCACGTCCAATGAGCACAGACTTACGACACCAAGACTAATCTCCATCGCACCGTGTCGCTTTGTCTCTACAGCCTCACATCTCACAATTCATACTTCTATCCCAAACCATCAATGCATGACACAAGAGCACAAGTCGATTTATGCTCGTGGCTGCTCCTAATACTCTCCCCCGTAACATTGGTATTCAACCTGCACGATCCAATTCGGTGGTCAAGACATCCTATCACTTTCCACCTATCAAGCCAGCATATAGAATACCGTATCCTTCACTTCAAACCAATCTCGTCTCGTCTGTCCAATTAATAGCCCTCTCTCTTCCCCCGATCGCTTCAGCGTCCTGCCGGCCGAGACATGCATTCCCAGATCAACATCTCCAGACATACCAGTCACACAAGAATCTTTACATGGACTCCGGGATATTTGCACGACGCTGTTCAACAAACTTCCCCATCGAGACTGTTTGCACAGAGTGACACAATACAGAAATATAGATTCACGTCAGCGGTAGAGACATGCCAAGTCGTTAGATGTTAAGCTTGAATCAAAGACATGGCGCTGTCTTTCGCTTCGACCCCCAAACATTGTGCACATGGTGTCGTATCATGTCCAGCTCTGTTTCGTTTCACTACCCCTAAACATACCCTCTAAACAACCTCAGGAGGAGAACCTTCACCTCAGAGCTGCTTTATCCGACGGACGTGATGCTCCAAACAAAGCAACTTCCCGTATCAAAGATCCCGTCATTGTCCTCCATTCTTCCAATTTGTCCCAAAATGCCTCGACATGACTCGCTGCTGTCGTTTGCCTTGGAGAGGGCGACATCCGTTGCTGGATACCCGTTGGGGATCTCCTTCTGGGCTCTGAATCTTTATTCGGGGTGACAGAGACATTGAATCCACATGGGGGCCTTTGACAGAATTAGGTCAGTGAAACGGGTTCGGTGTTGAAGGTCTCGAACTTGTTTCTTGGTATAAGTCTCGAGATTGTCTGGATGTGATTCAGAGATAAAGCTGCTTGACATCCCTCTCGATCCTCGTGGTTTCTGCAGACAATTCGCGACTATCAACCATGGAGTTACCAAGAGCATTACTCGCCTTCCTTTTTCAGTTCGTTCTCTTCCCTTTAGTAATAGCTTTACCGCATCCCCTTGATACACGAGACGATGAAATATTTGCTCCCAAAGTCATGATCATCTCAATGGTATGCCCCCTCCCCTATCTCATACCACTTCTCTGACACCATACAATAGTGGTCGCCCGAAGCTGCAGTCTGGCACGAACGCCTCCCCGACTCGAATCTAGGCAACCTCGCCTCCAAAACTATCCACGCCCCGGGTCTCTCCATGCTCTTCCCCTGCGCCATCTGCACTGAAGATGGAAGCATATGTCATGTCACCATCGGCGAGGGGGAGATAAACTCCGCTGCTTCACTCATGGCTCTCATGCTTTCCTCCAAGTTTGACTTTCGTCATACCTACTTCCTCATCGCCGGTATAGCTGGCGTTAATCCCAAGTACGGTACTCTTGGTTCAGTTGCCATCGCTCGTTATTCGGTCCAGGTTGCGTTGCAGTATGAGATTGACATACGATCGCTTCCTCCAGGCTGGCCAACGGGGTATATCTCATATGGTCGTGACCAGCCTTACCAACAGCCGTTCATCACATATGGCACTGAAGTCTTTGAACTCAACTCTCAACTTCAAGATGCCGCATACAAACTCGCTTCCAAGGCTCAGCTGGAAGATGCGAATGGCCCAAAGGAGTATCGTGCACTCTACCGCCGAATGGGCGAGACTTATAAGAGTGCCTCTCAACCTCCATCTGTCATCAAGTGCGACACTGCTACGAGTGATGTATACTACTCTGGCAGTAGACTCTCCGAGTCCTTTGAAAATACTACCAAAGTGTGGACCAATGGCACTGGCATCTACTGCATGAGTGCTCAGGAGGATAACGCAATCTTGGAAGTCCTCGTCAGAGCAGCGATTGCAAAGATCTGCGACTTCTCAAGAGTCATGATCTGCAGAACAGGTGATATCTCCCATGACTCCTATTAATCATCTCGCTAACCCTTGCAGGTTCCAACTTTGATCGTCCTCCTCCTAACTACACCGACCTAGATCATCTCACCGCCGCCAAACAGAATGGCTTCTCTATCGCCATCGCAAATATCTTCAACGCAGGCATTGAGATCGTCAAAGGCATCATCGAAGATTGGGACACAACATTTAAAGATGGCATCAGAGCAGAGAACTACATTGGAGATATCTTCGGCAGTCTTGGTGGTGAGCCTGACTTTGGCTTTGGGAGTTTGACCCATGGTCAGCGCATTGCACCAGAGAGTAAGAGCAGTGAGTTGGCGAATAGGGAGATGGACAGACGGAGGATCTTGACGCAGAAATCTTTGAGGAAGATCTAAGTTAGGTAGTTAAGGGCATGGCAGTTGGGTTTGTGTCGTTCGGTGTTGATAATCTTGGGAGAGCGTATGGTATCATGGCGAGGTCAACCTTCTTGCTATTTTGTTTTAATCAACACTTTTCTCTTGGGCCTTTTGGACCGCCGTCGTTCTCAATCATTCCCGCTATCAGTTCTTTCATACCGTTGTCGCTTTACTTTCATGAACCAATATGTTTCGCCAAACGATCTCTGTTATGCTTCGTTCCGTTCCTCACGCATCAGCAGGCCAAACGGATTCATTGATTCACATACAAACATCATCTCGCATCACTACAACTTTTCAAGTCACGCTACCATGGCCCATCGGCCCAAACGTCATGCTCATTCGTGGCACACAGTGTCGCCCAGCCTGAAGCAACCCATAGCACTGTAACATGAAGGAACAAAAGGAGAAGGCTCATGGCTAAGCCCCATGCTCGTGGACCGCTTGTGAAGTAATCTCCGTAGCCATGCCTGAGGGCAGGAGAATAGCTCGTCATTTGCGGTAAGCCAAGATCTAGCGCTGCAACGCAGACGAGTGGAATGCCTACGTTCGGTTGGACCATGAGTGGCCAGCAGGGCCGTGTGAGAGTGGTTATTTTAATGCCAAATAAGCCGAGGCGTAGGGCATAGCTGAGTAGCGCAGAATTCTCGCCTGCCAGGTGCATGGATCGGATGAGAAACACAGTTGCTCTCCGTCTAAGAGCGTCAGCTGTGGTCGTGGGCGGCGGCATCAAGAGTGGAGGGCTCTGAGAGTTTCGCCTCTCGTGCATCTCTGAGTGCTCAGATGCGTCGCTGACGCTCACGGCTGGTGTTACCAAGGATCCGCGATGACTTTCTTGGCTGCGGGACATAACCATGGACTGCGAACCACCATGTCTCGATAGAGATTGACGGTGCGGATCCAGTCGAGAGTTCTGGCCACTCTTGGTAGGCGACAGGTCTCTCGAAGTAGTCCTAGCTAACGTGCTGATCTCTTCAAACTTGTCCGATGTTGATGTTTGATGTCGATGTCGGGGGCCTGTAGAACTGTAAGAGTAGGTTTGTTACAACACAAGAAAAAGAAACTCACCTGGAACTGGCGTGCTTGGGGTAGCGGGCGAGTCCAGATTCTGGATGCGAGTTCCGATCCCGAGATTTGGTGCAGGCTCCTGACTTGCACCATTCTCGAAGGTCATTGACTCGCCTCGCATGGCTTTGAGAACCTCATTGGCACTAGGTCTTTCGCCAGGGTTGAGAGATAAAAGTCTTTTCAATAGCTGGTACAGCTTCGAGGGAAGATCTGGTCGCTCACGTCGTTCATCCTGGAACCCTTGCCAGTGAGTGATCTCGGCTCGAAGTTCATCCACATCTTCGAGTTCTTCTTGCAGAGCATTCGCGCTTTGGTAAGGAAGTCTCCCGAAGCACATAAAGTAGAGAATCATACCAAGCGAGAAGACATCTGACTTTGTGGTGAAGTTTGCATATCGACCTGAGGAGACATCCATCTTGAGGACCTCGGGAGCGCAGTACGAGATGGTTCCGGTAGTGCCTGAAGACTTGCGGACGACATTCTCGGGCTGGACTTCACCAAAATCGCTGATGAGGCATGTCGTTCTGCCACCCTCACGATGGAGCAAACAGTTACTTGGTTTGAGATCGCGATGAATGTAGTTGGCTGCGTGGAGGTATGCCACGCCGGATGTGATGTCCTTGAACAGGGTGTAAATTTCATCAAAAGGGAGCTTGCGGTTGCCATTCAACAAATCGACAGGGGTTTCGAGTTGGCCCTTTGATCGTCGACGCATCTGAGCCTTGAGCTCCTCTTTGGTCGCCTCACGTGGTGCTCCGCCGATGATGTACTGTTGGAGGTCACCACCATTACAGTATTGCTGGAGGATGAATGCGCAAGCGACACTGGGGCCAAATCGGGTGAGTCGAACATCCTCAAGCCAGACGTGCCGATACGATACAAGGTTTGGATGGGAAAGCTTGGCGAGAAGCTCTACTTCGATGAGAACCTTCTCTAACCAGGCGTGATCATCTCCGACGGGGACTCGTTTGCAGGCGAATTGGCCAAGGGCGCATCCATCAATTTCGTGCCGTACAAGCAGCACAACACCTTTACCTCCCTTGCCTAGGACTCTTTCCTCGACGAAAAATGTGTTGAAGTAGTTGGGACTGAATGCATCTCGCCGTATTCTGCTGCCTTCCGCTTGCGCGACACCGGGTGTGCTCGACACAAACTCGGCCTCATCTGGACCTGGGGATGGCGATGTCTGATTTGTTGTCGGGCTACTGTCGCCCAAGATAGGACCAAAAAGTCTTCTTACTGGACTCGGTGGGTGATCGGTGGAATTATCGTTATTCGCATTGGCAGCGCGGAGCATGCGAAAGTAATCGGGGTCGACATAGGTCTCTTGCCGAGCACCAAAGGAATCATAGCTTCGGTCGGAAGTATTCTCGGAACGAGTAAGCGGCTGATGGCATGTAGGACAAGTCGAGATGCCTCTGATCTCGAGTCGATGTGATTGAGAATCGCGAACAACGATAGCGTTGTGGTGACGGCTGCAAGTTACAAGGGTTGGTTAGCTTGCTATGGATACCTACGGATACCTTGCACAACAAAGGGAAGCGTGATGACGTACAGAACAATCTCTCGGCCCTCATGGGGCTGGTATGGAATTAGCGACATGTCCTTGGAGTGGGAGCGTCAGGTTCAAAATCCAGGATCGCAATCATGGTAAAGATGATGCGATGGGGACGTTGAGGATTTTGTGTTGGAGCTGTTGATTCAAGTGGAAATGGAAGCAGAATGGAAGTGGAAAGTTTCGCGGGGAAGCTCCAAGTTGCCAGTGGCAGTTAGTGGTGTTGTTGATTGATCCACTGCTGACAAGGGATTGGAGATATCGAGGTAACGTGAACAACAACACGCAACAGTGCGACTCCAAAATCTATAAAATTACAATGAGACTTTATGGGTCATTGTCTTCGATCACTGCATTTGCAGTGAATGTCGTTGATTAGAATGACAGGTTTCATTTAAGTGTTTTGTAATTTTGACAGCTCATGAGCTCTAAGAAACGAGATAGAGCATGAACTGTCACTGGTGCATCCACGTTGATCATCGGGAACCTCAATTAAGCTTTGTTATTACATCTTGACGCCGTTCGACTGGTAAATCGGGAGCTAATTGCCTCTAAAACGTTATCGAGTTAAATGAAGTTAATTGTACTATTGATAAAAACCCAATAGTTCAATAGCTCAGCCACTATCCAGCTTGAAGCAGAATGTCAAGTTTGAAGGTCTAGGGTATTTTCCTTCCACATGTCCTTGACCAACAACACCTTCCCCACCATCGCGAGGCTTCCCATTTACACGCTAGCAACTCTTTTGTCCCAAACAACTTCCCTACCATGTCAGATCTGCGACAAGCTTGTGATCGATGTCACAGTAAAAAGTTAAAATGCACAAAGAACCCTGCCTCTCCAGTCTGTACTCGCTGTGTCAAAGCTGGAGTCACCTGTCTCTTCAGTCCTCCAACTCGGTCTCTGCGCCATCCTGACAATGTTGCTTTCAACTGGTCTATGCTTGGTTTGGACGAGCCTACAGTCGATCCAGTTCCTAGTATCCACCTGGATCAATTTATCACAACGCCGCCTGTTAGCGAAGATACAGATCCACCTCCACCTCCACCAGCTCAAGTCACTGAGATATCTCAGTTGACAGATCTCATGGCTGGGCTGGATCGGCTACAGACAAACTTTCCAACCTCGCAAAGAGATCATTTATCTGCAAGGGAACTCACCGAATTCATGAAGATATGCAAGTTTGATCTGAGATCATTCCTTGAAGATCTGCTACAGCGTTCACAAAAGCTACTTCACTTATATCCTGAAGTCCTCAAGCGACTTGAACCCGAGGATATCAGCTGCGATGCGCCGGACTGCATACATAACGCACAAAAGCAATTTTCGGTTTCAAAATCCAGAGTTCCGATCGACCAGTCTCTTATTCACCTCATCATGGCCTGTCATCTTCGTCTACTAGACATCTTTGACATGATCACTAACCATGGGCGTATGTGTGCTCATGCTGTACCGCTGTTACCCAGAGAACACGAGCCCAAGTTCGATATGCCCGAGATCAAGATTGGCTCTTTCGTTGCCCCGAAAATGTCTGCAGCTTCAATGATGATCGCAATGGTGATTGAGCTCCAGCATTCCCTGAGCTCAAGGGCAGAGCAACTGGAAAATGCTGTTTCATTAGCTGTAGGTAATGAGTCAAAAGCAGCAAAGATCATCAGTCTTCAATGCGAGTTACTGAAAGAACGAGCTTCGGACACTCTTGATGGTTTTTGTTCTCTTCGAGATAATCTCATGAAACTTGGTGTCATCAGGTGAAGTCGTTTCACCGTTTACTTCAAAGAACCCTAGATCAGAATCACAAGACTATGACCCATACTATGCGGAGACAAACAAAAAGAGATGGTTAAGAAGTCGTCTATCTTTGAGGCGCATTGGACCACAGTAATGCATGAGAGTCAACTGGCATTGCTCCTCGTTCGTCGTGTGCAAGAAAGACAGACACGGCTGAGTTGCTAAACGGACGCATATGTTGGCTGCCGATGCAAGTAGCCTGAGAAGGGCCGGTTGACTTCATCAACCACCTATCTTATGAGATTGCCGAGCTCCATTATCTGGCTGATCGATGGAGCATGCCTTTCAGACGGAAACACTCGCTCAAGGGGGTCTGGGCTTCCGAAGAGAAACGTTACGACACTGTCAGATCACTGGAAAACGTCAAGGCAGCTGCAGGCTCGTCATACTGTCGCTTTACAGTAATGCCCGAGATGTTGCAGCTTTGCCATTTTCAGATCCGCCCCCAAACAACAAAACCCGATTGCAACACAAACTCAATGTTTTACAACCGGTGAAACCATGCTTCCCAATTTACCCGCATATAGCTGTTACAAGCCAGCTATGCATCATCGTCTCATTCGTTCTGTCGCAATGCTTCGCCGTGACCGAGGTACCATCGGCGTCATTGTCCACTCTGTGTTCCCCATGGAAGAGATTCTGTGGATAACCTCAGAGCTGACGTTTGCAGCTCGTGGTTGCACAATGCCCAACGTCAGTACAGAAACACGGGAAAGCCGGTGTTACCCGGCTAGTGGAGGAAAGAAAACTTGGGACCTTGATCCTAAACGATAAAAATATTTAGGTAATTTAGCCTAAGTTTTGGGGACTCTCTACTAAGTTTATTGTAGCACCCTCTTTTTAAGTCTTGAGCTTTCTTGCTCCCTGAGGTCCAGCTATAGAGGGTGGAACTTCAGCCTTTGGCGATGGCATTGATTGTCCGATCATGCAGTCGTCCGGAATTTAAGGCTGAGGGTCGGGGTTACGACCTAAACGAGAAGTCCTCTGCAGGTTGTTTCTTGAGTCGAATTAAAGTGATACGGTCAGAATAGGTACCGGTTCTGGTGCCGCTGTCACACCACGTGAAATACTATGGGTGGTCAGACTGGGAATTCTTCCCGATATTATGTGAAAAACCTCAGTTCATGGCCGAATATCCGTATACGAGAGTACCATTACTGCGAAATGATGAAAGAGCGCGGGGAAATGTCTTAGCCAAAGTCATGGGGGCACCTCCGCACGAGAGAAATCCCCCCCAAAGGCGACGGATATTGCGAGGAAATAGACCGGACTTCAACTCCATGACTCGGCCGAGAATATCTGAGCACGCCATGTCTAGGAAAGCGGGTGATCAGGCCGTTTCAAGCAAGACCCCTGCCCAATGGAAATTGGCAGACCCATACGAGAAAGGGATCCTTTGCGAAGACAACGTGCTCTAGTGTCATGTAGGTCGACGGAGTTTATGGCTGAACCCGAACGCGAACGAGGAGCCGAAGAAGAGAAGGGGGAGGGGGGAAGATATGCTCCGGCCGAGGTTTGTTGCATCGAAAGAGGAGATCTCCAACAGATTTAGACAGAAACCCGAATTGGCGGAGGCCCTGTTACATTGCTTCAGCCTATGTTCAAGGGTGTAGGGACAGCTCTGTTTTTTCTCTTTTCTCTTCCCTTTTTTTCTCCTTCTGTGCCTCATTTCACACCATATGCCTCTCTTATGATTGCGCATTGAACCGGTTTGTGTTGCCCCGAAGAGAGAACAGTTTCTCTCAGTTCGCGAAGCCAACAAACTTGACTTTGTTCTCAAACGACTATACACCTCATTACTGGCGTCTCTGAGGTCTTCCACCCTGTCTGTCTGTCCCGTTCACCTATCTACCGCGCAAGTCGCCCCATCAACAACCTCGTCTTCCACCGACAGCTTTTACGAAAATTGAACCTGGCCGACTTCAAGTGGAGAGGAACCACAGAATAGGATTTGCGAAAATCCGGGGAGACGAAACGCAAAATCTCCACCAGCATAACCTGGGAATTACCCAATACGGACCATCTCCGACTTCAACATACAGCTTAGACGTTCAAGATGAGTAGAGACGATGACTTGACTCGCGAAGAGTCAAGGTCTCATGCCTTGACCCGCGAACCAACACGCGAAGAAAAGACTCGAGAGGCTATTGCCGAGGGTCACGATGCAGATATTCCTAGCAACATTGGCTTTATCCCCACGCCAGCAGACGAGCAAAGAAGAGCTAGTCTCACGAGCCACCGACGTGCAAGCCATGCAAGAGCCTCCCTGGATCCAGAAAAACATGCCGAGGGAAATGACGTGAGAGATGAGGAAGAAGGTGGTTCGCAAACGCAGAGCGAGAGCGATATTGTTTGGTGGGATGGTGATAAGGATCGCCAGAATCCGTACAACTTTGCGACTTGGAAGAAGGTCCTCAATTGTGTGCTCGTGAGCGCGCTGACGTTCGTCACTCCCTTGGCTTCTTGTAAGTGGCGCTCTTCAAGATACTGTGCAATGGGGACATGCTAACATAACAAAGCCATGTTTGCCCCCGGTGTACCTCAGCTCATGGTCGAGTTCGGCAGTCAAAGTCGTGAACTAGCATCCTTCTGTGTGTCAGTCTACGTTCTCGGTTTCGCTGCAGGCCCCATGATCTTCGCTCCTCTATCCGAACTTTATGGACGTCAAATAGTCTACCACTGCTGCAACGTTGGCTTCATCGGTATGGGCTACATCCTTACTACCTCCAAGCTTCTCTGACTCTCTCAGTGTTCGTTATTGCCTGCGCCAAAGCTCCCTCGTTGAGCAGCCTCATCGCATTCCGCTTCCTCAGTGGCACATTTGGCTCGACACCCATCACCAACGGCGGCGGTACGATCGCAGATATGATCGTCCAGGAGAAGCGAGGTGCGGCAATGGCGAGCTTCAGTATCGGTCCGCTTCTTGGACCCATCATTGGGCCAGTTGTTGGTGGTGTTATCACTGACGCCCTAGGCTGGCGATGGGTATTTTGGATCATTGCCATCATATCTGGCGTTCTGTCCTCTATCTTTTTCTTCGCCTCTGAAGAGACCTATGCCCCCGTCATTCTCGCACGGAAGACAAAGAGACTCCAGAAGGAAACAGGCAACGACCGCCTTCGCTCTAAACTCGACGCCGGCCTCAGTCCAGCGGATTACTTCAAGCGCGGTATCCTTCGCCCATTCAAGATGCTCCTCTTCTCACCGATTTGTATCATCTGCGGTGTATACGTTGGTCTGGCCTACGCATACCTCTACCTCCTCTTCACGAGTCTCACTCCTCTATTTATGCAAATCTATCACTTCAACACAGTCCACGCAGGCCTGACGTTCCTTGGTCTTGGCGTGGGTAGTATGATAGGCGTAGCGTATTTTTCTGTCTCGAGTGACAAGTACATGAAGAAGAAGGCTGCAGCTGCTAAGGAGCAAGGCATTGACGATCCCGCTGAATCAATGAGGCCTGAGAATCGGCTTCCACCATTGAGGATTGGCGCTATTCTGCTCCCGGCTGGTTTCTTTATCTATGGATGGACTGCTGAGTATCATACTCATTGGATTGCACCTATTCTCGGAACATGTGTCATTGGTGTCGGAAACCTCGTCATCTTCATGGTAGGTTCATCACTTGGTATCGTGATTCAGACTAACATATTACAGTCGCTACAGATGTACCTCATCGACAGCTTCACCATCTACGCAGCCTCCGCCCTCGCCGCCAACGCCGTTATGCGATCAATCGCCGGGGCATTCCTACCCCTCGCGGGACTGCCAATGTACGATAAACTCGGTATGGGATGGGGAAACAGTCTCTTGGGCTTCATCGCTGCTGCGCTAATCCCTGCGCCGTGGTTGTTTATCAAGTACGGAGAGCATTTGAGAAAGAAGTTTGAGATCAAGGATTTATAGACGAAAAAGTGGACAGAATGGCGATTCTCAGGCATACATAGAGGGAGCCCAGCATCTATTAGCATATTCATCTGCGGAGTCATTTATTTGTTAGTCATCCACTGCATTACCGCCTGAGCGAGACTGCTTCAATGGTTTTATAACGGAGCTGCAGATGAGGTGTTGGTCACGCGCGCGAATGCATGGCCGTTGAATGCGTGCAACTGATGCGGCTCGAGCCGAACCGCCAGGGTCATGACGATGACGGAAACTTGCCATGAAGTGGCGTCTTGTTAGGGAGCCTTTTCAATGCCAATCTCGAGGTGCTGTAAGGCTGCAGGGCATTCACGAAATTTCCATTATAAGCGACTGAACATGAATAACTTGAGTTGTCTCACTGACCTACTTTGTTATAAGAACTCCGTTGGAAAGCACCGACAGTGCCATCTCATCATGACAGCCCCTGCATATAAACACTGGCGCCTTGATTTACTAGATATATAGCAACACCCTTTACTGGGATGTAATCAATAACGAGTTATAAGTCTTCTCAGTTTAGGCCAGACTTATCCAATCCCTTAAGCCCCTTAGGAAAGGTTTTAAAGCTCCCTGACATTTCTGAGTACCCACCTAACCCCAGCACGGTATTCAAAGCTCATCTTGAAGGACCGACAATATCCCCCAAGTATCACAATCATGCCAGAATCGGTTGTCATCGACCTTTTATGAAGTCAGGCCACACCTTTGTACACGGACCACAGAAAAGATAGACCCATCTAGAGGATCAAGGAACACCTTGATCCTAAAGAACAAAAAGACTTATGTTAGCTTAGCATAAAATTAGGATATCTTTGCTAGATTTAGGATACTTGTTAAGTTAAGTTAGGATGCCTTCTACCAAGTTCATTATGACACCCTATTAATATAAAGGTCTGATGTTTTCCTGCCCCGCGATGCCCATCTCATCATATATCGTATCGCCAGGGGTTAGTTAAGCAATGTACCCTTGAAACGAGAGATCCGGACCCTAGCTTGGGGTCTTTCCATAGCTCAGCCCTTTAATCCTTGGCTGCATGTATGGGCTCTCTGAGGCTTCGGATAGGCGAGTCACTAGGGACACATGTGTTGATGCGAGAGATGCACTGGACATTACACAGCGGGACGTCAGCCTGGTATCCGTAGTGTTCTGCCATATCAGGTCTACTAGACTTCTGCTTTATGATAAGCGACTTACTCTCTTGGGGACGCAATTCACAGAGACACATGATATGATGTATAGGGACTTGCCCTGTTTATTCCTTACGTGACTCAGAACTCGTAAACCAGTACCCTAACCTTGGAAACAACCATTGCCCTGTCTATCATTACTAATTTCGCATTAAACAAATCCCCATCACTCCAGGTTCATCTTTTAAGAGACTTTTATGCTTTACTGAAGCTGGCCAATGCCGAGGTGCTCGGGGTCAGCCTTGACGATTCGGAGGGTGTTGGTGTTACCCATGCCGCCCTTCCAGCCCTGGACGACGACAACGGTGTCACCGGGGGTGAGGACGTTGAGCTGAAGAGCGTTGTTGACGGCCCACTTGATTCGGCGATCGACATCCTCCTGCCAGTTAACCTGGGTGAAGTCGGGCTTGGTCTCGGGGAACAGGAAAGGGTACACGCCACGGTACAGATGGGCGAATCGAGATGTTGTGGGGCTTCGAGTGACCATGAAGATGGGGCACACGGGTCGGTACTTGGAAAGCATGCGGGCTGACTCTCCGGAGGTGGAGAGGACAATGATACCGCCAGCACCGAGATCGAGGGAAGCGCGGACAGCAGCCATGGCGCAAGACTCGACAGTGGAGACGGGTCGCTTGACGAGAGTGCACATCTCCTCGAAGTGAGAGACGTAGGGGATAGTGTTCTCGGCCTTGAGGCAAGTCTCGTGCATCTCCTTGACAGCCTCGGAGGGGTAGCTACCCTTGGCTGTCTCACCAGAAAGCATGACACAGTCGGCACCATCAGTGATGGCGTTACCGACGTCGCTGATCTCAGCACGGGTGGGGCGGGGGTTCTTGATCATGGACTCGAGCATCTGAGTAGCGCAGATGACGGGCTTGCCAGCGAGGTTGCACATGGCAATGAGCTTCTTCTGGGCAGCAAACACCTCAGCAGCGGGAATCTCGATACCGAGATCACCACGGGCAACCATGACACCATCGGTAGCCTCAAGAATCTCCTTGAAGTTGTTGAGACCCTGTCGGTTCTCGATCTTGGAGATGATCTGGATGTTCTTGCCCTTCTCGCCAAGAACCTCACGGATGTCATAGATATCCTGAGCGCGGCGGATGAAAGAGGCGAAAACCATGTCGACGTTGTTCTCAACACCAAACCTGAGATCGGCCTTGTCCTTCTCGGAAAGAGCGGGAAGATCGACATCAGTGTTGGGCAGGTTGACACCCTTCTTGGAGCAGATAGCACCGTTGTTGCGGGCCTTGACTCGGATGGTCTTCTCGTCCTTGATCTCGAGGACGTCGAAAGCAAGAACACCGTCGTCGACGTAGATGACACGGCCGGGCTCAATGACATTGGTAATGTTCTTGTAGTCGACGTACCTACAAGAGTTAGCTTGAGGAGTTACACCGATTCTATTGTACTCACATGTTCTTGTCGTCACAGGCGGTGGCATAAGAATCGTCGGTGGTGATGTTCATCTCGTGGCCAGCGCTGATGGGAATATCCTCATCGTTGGGAGTGTTACCCGTTCGGATCTCGGGGCCCTTGGTATCAAGAGCAATGGCAACATTGCGACCAGCGTGGGTAGCCTCGGACTCACGAGCGTTGTCAATGACAGACTTGTGGTACTCGTATGATCCATGAGAGAAGTTCATGCGGACAACGTTAAGACCGGAATCTCGGAGCTTGTTGATGGCCTCAACAGAGTTGGTCTTGGGGCCAATGGTGCAGATGATGGAGGAGCGGCGGTAGTTGCGCTGAGGTCGGAAAGCGGTGTCGAGGGAGGCAAGCCATGAGATCTTGCCTCCGAACTCGAGGTGGTCCTGAGCGGTAGCAGCCATGACGCTTTTGGAATGCTTGTGTGAGGGTTTCTGAGCCATTGTGAAAGAAGCGATTAGCAAATGTTGAGTAGTGGGTGGGATGAGCTTGGCGGGGTAGCTCTGGTGCAAAAAGAATGAAGACGTGAGAAATTCAGCCCTGAACAGTTGGACAAGATGGGAAATATATGTCTCTCTCAATCAACTGATATCAGCAGCCAACAAGTAGCAGAGAAGAAAGATCAGGTCGTTCTGCAGGCACTTGCTATGCAGACCAACAGGGATGCATCCGTGAGCTGTAGGCAAGTACATGGGGCTAACGTGGATCTGATCTGACGTTAAGTGACGTGGTGGGAAAGGCGATAGCACTGGGGCGTGGCATTTCTCGGTGGGCAGAGCAGTCGGTGCGACACAGTCTGGCTGGCTTGGTTGGCGAAAAGGACAAAAGACGACCCATGAACTCAATAGATGGGCCGAGTACAGAATCGTCAGATAACCGCTAATCGGGCCAGAAGAACCGAGTCCAAACCCGACACCTTGCCTCGTACTGTTGATGGGTTGCAGGGGAAATCCAGTGTTTCTGAACTGCTACTGCAACCCAAAAGCTAGAAGCGCATCTGCAGAGACGGGTATATGCCACACCTCCATATCGCTATCGCCATCACTTTTTTGGAGTGGCCGGTAGACCAAACCCCAAAGGCCCAAGCCGCAGCCAGCAGTCGTCTCCATTCATGTGCAGCAACAGCAACAGCAACAGCAACAGTAGCAGCAGCATGTTGACTTACAGGAGTATATGGATTTTGCTGTACGAATGTTGCACCGTACGATAATAACCCAGAAGGATAATGTGGTCAGAGAGGCAGAGGAACGTGCGCACTCTTCCTGGTATTATTTATTGACGACGTTCGATAGAGGGAGCTCGCAAAGGTCGAAGCGTAAGGGGGCGGGATGGGTACTAAAATCTGTTTTTGGTCGTTGGTAAGAAGAGGGTTGAGAGATGAGAAGGAAGAGAAAAGAAGAGAAGAAGAGGGAGAGAGAAAGAAATTTGGTGTGGTGATGATGATAATAATAAAAGACGGGAGAGCCCAGCCCAGTTCAGTTGGCACAGCGCAGTGCAGTACAGCTCAGTAAGGTACAGCGAACGTTCAGGGGGTACTTTACTCTTGCCTCCCCAATCAACAAAGATTTGTACCCTCACCGAGAAATCACAGCCATCATGACTGGAGGGGTAAGAGCCAAGCAAGGAGTAGCGCTACGGAGTACTTGCCTCAGATGTACTTAGTACGGTGAATTCATAGCCCGCTTTGGCCAAAGTGTCTGAGCTCTGAGGTGTGTCGCTGTGGTTGAGATATAGGGAGCTTTTTTTTCCGCCTTTTTCTTTTTTTTCTTTTCTTCTCTGGCGATCTGGTTCAGCAATTATGGGGAGCTGTTCCTTGCACCCCGCTTCCTGTGAGATGCAAGCTTACAGGCCTTGAATTAGCTTTGGAGTTGATTTATATGCTCGCAATGCTCTAAAGTTCTGATTTAACAGGTCTAAAGTAATATGTATCTGTATATTTCTATGATAGGATTCTCAAGATCTCCAAATAAAAGTCACTGTCTTGCCCGCCCTCGTCAAAGTCGCGTAGCTATTTTCTGTTCCCCCACCAAACTCGACCCCGCTATCGCGCTTGGGTGTTTGGTGGCTTTGCTTTTGCCATCCATCAGCATCGTTAAGTTACAGCGGCATATTCGGGGCAAAGCACTCCGCCCGCTACTGCAGCATCCGACAGTAGCTCTCCCCTCCCTCTACAACAGTTCTCCCCAACCCCAAATCGGTAATTTTATCTGTCCCTCACCTTGCTTTGCCTTGCTGATTTATGTTCATATTAGCCAAATCTCAGAGTGGGTTGGTTATCATATCGAATGCATTGGCCGTGTCATGAAACGCGCAAACAAATGCCAATCACCCCGCCACTCAAACGCTGACCGTAGTTAGGTTACCTCATCCCTTGACTCAATACCAATTCGTTGAGTAGTGAGTGGCAGGGTATTTTGATGGTGCCAACAGAGTTGGAGTCCGAAAGCGCCTAGTTTTCTAACGAATAAAGTATCGCCCTCTCACCTTGGAAGCATTGGCCTCACCTGAGCTCGTAACGTCTCAACAACAGTCGTCAAACTTTGATTGGGCTGAACTGCAAGGCCAATCAGTCAATTCCTTACCAGGCATGCTGCTACGATTGGGTTGAGGTTTGTCTTAGTATTGCATACTGCTAAGAAGCCTCTTGGCATGATACACATCAACCTCGCTTCTCATTGTCCTCTTCCTGTTCAGGCAGGACATTACGATACTGTTTATGAATGTCATGACAAGTGTTTTAGCCTGCATCTTGAGCAGAGTCATGTCTATGACGCGAGGGAATAAACGAGTCTTATCTATCGTTTCAACTGGACCTATCAACCCTTGAGCTCAACGTCTTTTTTCTTGGCTCTTGGTTCAGCCTAAGTCCAAGCCATCGACGTCGGTTCCAACCGTCCATCTCCTGGCGGAATATACCACTCAAACACTTCTATCATGGCCGCGGAGATCACCATTGGGTCGCTATCATTCAGCTCTTTGAGATAGACCCCCATCTCCTGACTAACGTTAATTGATCGCATAGCTTAAGCCTTAGACTATAGTTGACCGACATGTCGTTTCAACAGAAAGACAAATAAAAAACCAGCCGCTCCTCCCTCACCAATAAGCGCGAGTCATATGTCAAGCACAGCACATTGCATCGAGTAAAACGGCACTTTAAACGATGTTCGTTTTCAGATATGGGTAGATACCAAGCCCATTGGGTAAAAACTATGTTTGTCAGAAAAGATTGGCGGCGCGGGGGTCAATTGCTGCAAAAGAGGATCCCTCATGAGTGAGGGATTTTGCTTCATGACTCCCCCCCTCCTCGTCTTTGCTCTTCTTGGGATAGAACACGGCGATGCACTCGGCGATGTCTCTCTGGACCCTTGAACCCCTCTTGCGTCTGGACCGACAGATGTTGAGGTGAAGGGAAAAAACAGTCGTGAGTGGGTTCTCCTGTAAATAACGCCGATATGCCAGCGAACAAGCGGTTTTGTTTTTGACCGGCGACTACGAGACTAGCGGCGGCAACGTGCTGTGATGCAACATGATTATTGAGCCCCGTAGATTTTATCCAGGCGCATTTCTATATCAGGAGCTTCCGCTGGGTATGTGAATCTCCATGTTGAGCTATTTACACCTTGAGGGTTCCTCAGGAAATTCCGCTTTGGGATATTTCGAAGCCAGATCTACCATTCTATTTCGAGTCTAGCTATTTTAAGAAAGAAACATTCATGATACAGATGCCAATAATATCATCTCATGAGACGTCTAACATCTCACAATGTTTTGCATAGTAACAGCCATTTGCAACAGATCCAAATGCCTGGGTCCCCATCTGTAACAGACATGAGAAACACGTGATGTGGCTCTACCCCGGAGCTTTCGGCGCCGGCTCGCCTGTGTCTCCACTATTGCCTGGCTCCCGCCGCTGTGTCTGTGTCGCATGACGACCGAGCTAGACCAAGGTTAGATCCAGAAAACGACTCCATTCACGACGCTTCACACCGCGACTATCATCCAACTCCAAACGACACTCTACAATTCTTCTGCTGCAAACACTTACATCATGGTGGTATGTACCCCCTCTCTCCTCTCCCCCTATTCCCCCTGGAGCTCTGCCCGTGAGGCCTGGCAAGTCTAAAGACTCCTCTCACAGCTCCTCAACCTGCTGACTCTGGGACTCTGGTCAAAGGTCGGACGGTTGACACACTATGCCTTTGACGCCGTTCTCTGTAAGTCCAAGATACTTCCGTTCTTTGTCGCCGCGACAGCGCAAAGCTAACAACGCAACAGTCTCGGCTTTCCTCGCCGGCATGAAGCGATCTACCGGCCTGACGTGAGCCTTAAACCCTCCGAATTACTCTCCGACACATCTAACAGCAAACGATAGTTTCAAGACTGACAAGGTCGCGGGCGAGAACAAGGAATTCACCGGCTGGATCGATAGATACCTCGGTGTCGGAGAATGGGTCATGGATCAATCCGTCGCGATCGCAGGCTCCAGCGGCTACTTTGAGCGAACCCGATGAGCGAATGGGATGACACCTTTTTAAGCTATCGATACCATGGACTTCCCACTCAGTTTTACAGCTGCAAATGACTTCAAAAACGACTTAACGATCGCGCGGAGGAAATGGCCAAAGCTACTTGATACGCGTTCGACGCGCTGGGTTTTCAGATAGGCGTTCGGATATATGACTAACTATGCATGTGAATTGGATCAATGATACTGATATTCAATTAAAGCCATGAGCTTCTATCCTGCTGTCGTGAATTGCTCTAGGAATAACCAACAACTTGAACCGGGTTATCTAAAACTGCCCATCCCTTGTCATTATTCATAAGCCTAATCAACGTCCCAAACTCTTCATCCTAGTCGATCTTGGTTTGTTCTTTGTGTTCTGCCAGAAACTCGGCTGGAACCTCGTTCTCAAAGCTGACCCGTCTTAATACTACGCTCTGTTGTTGAGGGCTGTCCGGAGGATCACGATCGTGGTCCTCAAAATGAGATACCAACAAGTCAGCGGGAACTTCGTTATCGCTCTCATCGCGACTTTCTTCAGGCAGCTCCTCGGTTTCTCCCTCTGTGCTGTCTTGTGTTCCATTATGTTCTGGATGATCCTCTGTTGTGGCTGGTTCATCTGTGATTATTCCGAGCGTTCTCAGGAGTGCCTTTGCCTCGAGGAACGCCTCCAGTTCTGCGCCGATCGCGCATATGAGGAGATTCCAATGTTTTGATTCAGCCAGCTGCAATCGCTTCTCCAACTTCTCAACAACAGTGTCCATCTGGGACAACTGGTCTCGTATCGCGGCTTGTTGCGGCTCTTGGTCAGCATTTCCCGCTTGACTGGCTTTGATCAGTTCCCGCAATCTCGCCTCGAATTGTGCGACAAGCCCTGTAACTTCAGACCAAACCTCGGAACCTTCAATCAAAGCCTTGCGATCTTCTGATATCTGGGTCTTGCGACGCTCAAGCACAGCGATTTCTCCTTGCCACCACGTTCTAGCCATTTCTACCGTCCTGCGCTCTGGTCTTAGTTGCAGGAACTCGGTACCCCGTAGCATATCAGTATTCTCCTTGGACCGAGATTTCGCACCGGCGCCGAGAGCATCTATATCCAACGGTGTAACAGGGGGTCTTTGTATCAGTGCCCTTACTTCGGTGTCCACGTCTCGACCAGCAGCTCTGTACCCACTAAGGCCAGCCTCTCGTCGATTCTTAACATCCTCTATCTTCTCCCGCACCCATCTGCGCCGATTTCGCATTGCGATCAGTTTCTCTTCTAGAGCTCGTATGTCGTGATCCAAAGCCTGCTGTTCCGCCCCAAGCTCACGGAGCTCCTGGCCCAAAGGTTCTTCTTCGTCGTCTTCCAAGGCATGAAGCTCAGCATATATATCGTCCCTCCTCTTGCTCATTTTGTCAAGGTATGCCAGAGCATCCATTCGTTGTTCTAGCGCCGTGTTAAGATGCGAGTTCTCTTCCGCTTTCAAGTCTGATAGAGCAGCCATGGCCCGCTGGAGACCAGCTCGAGCTGATTTGAGGCCGCGTGGCTTGCTTGGAGCGGGTTGTCGCACAGGTATAACACTTCCGTCTGGCGCAGAGCGCACTGGCATATGTAATGAATTCATCATTCGTGATTTAGACGTAGCCGTCGAATAAAATGTACTCTCCCCAGTACCAGTATCGCTCCCAAAGTTGCTTTCGGAACCCCCATCTCCGCTACCAGCAACCAATCCTGAAGCTTGAAGGTCTAAAAGTTGTTGAATATCTCGTTCTAAAGCCTTTTCTCGTCGTTGTAAGCTTCTCCATATCGAGTCGAGTCGTGGGCGATTTTCTAAATGCTTCTGGCTGGGGCTGTCACTCAGCCCAAAGCGACTTGGCGAAAGCAACCCAAACGCTCGCCCGCTAACGCTGTGATTCGGGGAGACTGACTGTCGTGTTGAATCTTGGTTCATCAAGACCGAGGATGCGATCGGAGGTGGTGGCCCTGCGAAGATAACCTTGGACTTTCTTCGAGAAGGTGGATTCTCATAACGATGCTTGCTGTCCCACGAAGCAGGTGATGAAGATCGCCGGGTCGATGTGGTAGAGGTCGGTTGAGCCGTCTTTCTAAGTCTCGGGCGTGGAAGTTCCTGGTCGAAGAGAGGGTCTTCACTCCGAGGTTCGAGCTCGTCCAAGTCATATTCGCTGACTTCTCGAATAGGAGGGCTACGGAGTGGGTTGTTGAGGAGTCGCTGAGTTGGACTGGAAATACGACCGAGGATAGAAGGGGAAGACATGTTCGTCTATAAGTAGAGATACGCGGGAATCGGGTTCGGAAATGATGAGAATGGTCGCAGTATTGAAGTTGTCGCAAACATTCGCTCGATTTCGGATAGACACGGCTTGAAGCTTTTATAGTTATGGAGTCTGTAGTCGCAGTGCTTCACATTAGTTGAAGTATATCAGTGATATCGGTGGTAAGTGTCGTATAAGCTGTGATGTGTCGTTGAAGCTATTGGTAGTGATCACAGGAGACTTTCATTGATGAAGCTTATTTGATGGGATGGAAGCTTTGGACACGATCTGGGGTTGGCATGTGCCCACCTGCTCTGGGGGTGCATGCACCTGGCCATGAGCTATCGCGGTCCACAGGCTAGACAGGGCAGGGCGGGGAGTGGATCTGTACCACCGCGTCACGGGCTTATCTCCATGTGATGAAGGTCAATCATATGTTGAATATTTGATGATAGCTTCAACTTGAAGCTCGATTCATACTATGGAAAGGGGCCAGGAAATTACTATCTCTCTCTTCATTGAGTTGGGTAATTCTTTGTAGCATATAGCTCAGTTCCATGTAATCTTGATACCAGTAATGTGTACTACGCAAACCAGATGTCTCAAGATCACCAAGGTCAAACTCTAGGCTCAGAAAGGAGCACCACGTACAAGATATGACTTAAGTAGCTTACTTGAGGAAGGCTTCATAAATGATACCCAACTTACTCTGGCTCGGTATCCACGAAATATAGCAGACATTTGTGACCAGGGTTTTGAGATCTACAAATGCAAGTTTCGTCAAGAGATTCGAAGCTTCCAAATTTCACGCGCCCTCCAGTGAGTTATTCATATTCATGCAAACCCGTGGCTGCGCTTCAAGCTCAGATATAGCGATACCTTCGAATAAGCCTTACATCATTTGAATCCTTCAAGAATAATATTTTTTGCTTGCCTAATCCTCTGCTCATACGAAAGACTGCTACCATCAGCCGGCAACTTTTCACTAACCCCTCTGCCCTTCTCCAAGTCAAACCGAACCAGACCGGGCCAGGCCAGACCGAAACCTTGCTTGCGCGAACGAGGAACCTTCCGTGTCGCATTCTTTCTTGCATCTCGTCAAAATTTCCGCTTCTTCTGCCTCGCTCCCACAGGTTGGCACCCCGAAGCCTCACCCTCGGACTTCTGCTTGAACCGACGGGACCTTCAAGCACTGCGACTGCTGCTGATCTTTTGGCTTACCTTACCAACTGCCGACGCCCGCGAGCCAGTTGAGCTGTAAGGGACACTGCTTTGCTCCACCTCGATTTTATTAACGACTACCCTCGTCTTGCACCGTCGCATACATTTCGCTCCTCAGACTCACCCTCGCTCAACGTTGCTGCTGTTCGCACGCCAGGCCACCTGAGGCTTGTCGAGTCGAGTTAATCAGCCCCAGGCCAGGTCCATCAAACAGAGGCCCTGAGCTACTAAGCCGAGTTACAGTCAAAGTATCCAGCGATGAGCCAATCACAGCAGTTCCCTCCTTCACTGCGTCAGGCGCAGGTGGGCTCCATGTCTTCTGCGTCTGCGTCTGCTCCTCGCGCTGGCGCTGGCTCTGGCTCTGGATCCGGCCCTCAACCCCAGCCCCAGCACGACGAATTGCACATGTCGGGCTTGAGCCAAACTGGTGGTCCAATTTCCATGTCGCCTCAAGACTACGAAAACCCTCCTCAGATCAAGTTCGAGTCTTCGCCCTCAAACCTGCACTACAGGAACCCCTCCAACTCTTCGGTGCCCAACGTCCTCCAACCCGCTGGTGGCCTGTCCGCTCGCGGCGCCCCAGCCTCGCCCAACTTGCCCTCGCCGATGCAGCAATCCTCTCCCGCTGCCTCATCCGTTCCTCACCAGCCGCCGACGCAAGGCCAACACCAGCAGCATCCTCATCACTCACAGCAGCCGCTGCAGATCCCTTCTCAGCACGGCCAGCCTTCCCACGACTATTCAAACTCGCCCGCTGCCGCCGCCGCGAGCAAACCACCACTAGGCATGTCTCATAGCTATTCCCGCTCCAGCCCAGCCGCTGGCTACGATGGCTCTTCCAGTTACCACGCATACACGCCCACTACTCCTAGCGGTGCTTCATCTTCGCATTTAATGTCTCCAATCGATCCCGCCAGATACAATGCTCCAGGATCCCAGCGCACCATCTCCAACACCCCGCTTGGCCTAGCTGATATCCGTCCCCGCGCCGACTCGAGCATGTCCGATGGCCCTGGAGCTTCTATGGGCTATGACGCCAATAGCGCTCAGCCGGGAACAAGCAATTACCTCGCCCCATGGGCCATTTACGCTTTCGACTGGTGCAAATGGCCTGCCCAGGGCAATGGGGCTGGGAAGCTGGCTGTGGGGAGCTACCTGGAAGATGGTCACAACTTTGTGCGTCTCACGTACAATTGATCATGTACAATCGCTGACTCTTATAGATTCAAATCCTCGATAGCCACATTACGCCAACGCCACAAGACGTCTACACACCTGGCTCGTCTAAATATAGCCTCGAGTTCACCAAGGCTGCTGAAGCTACCCACTCTTATCCTGTGACGCGGTTGCTATGGGAGCCTCCCTCTTCGCAGAAGCAGTCTACTGACCTGCTCGCGACTTCGGGCGACCACCTGCGATTGTGGTCTCTTCCCAACGAGAATCCTGCTACGCCTAGCAGCACTATCGGTCGTCGCGACAACCCTACCACCAAGTTGACGCCTCTCGCATTGCTCTCCAACTCCAAGACTCCAGATCATACTGCGCCGCTCACATCTCTCGATTGGAACACCGTTTCTCCCAGCCTTATCATTACTTCCAGCATAGACACAACATGTACCATCTGGGATATTCCCTCACTTACGGCCAAGACCCAGCTTATTGCCCATGATAAAGAGGTTTATGATGTTAGGTTCTGCGCCAAGAGTGTGGATGTTTTTGTTAGCTGTGGTCAAGACGGCAGTGTCCGTATGTTTGATCTTCGAAGCTTGGAGCACTCTACAATTATTTACGAGCCCACGGGTAAAGAAGAGCGAGGTGAGTTGCCTGTCCAGTCCTCTTCCACCATATACTGACATTCATAGATCCCAATGGTGGACGCGTTAGTCCAACACTCGCTCAACAAACGATGGCGAATCCTCCTCCGCTGCTACGGCTTGCTACTTCACCTCACGATACTCATCTTCTCGCTACATTTGCTCAAGATTCCAATGCTATTCGAATTCTAGACGTGCGACAACCCGGCCAGGCTTTACTCGAGCTACGAGGTCATGGTGGAAACGTTAACTGCATCGAATGGTCGCCTCACCGAAGAGGTATGCTTGCTTCAGGTGGTGACGACTGCCAAGTTCTTCTCTGGGATCTTTACAACTCCAACCAGCCGATGAACGGTACTCCTCAGCAGGAGAATCCCAGAAGCCCCGTTGCAAGCTGGCAATGCGATTACGAGATTGGCAACCTTGGCTGGGTGCCTCAACTACCTGGCTCCGAGTACGGCGAATGGCTCGGCGTCGGCGCAGGACGCGGTATCTGGGGAACACGAGTCGCATGAACAGGCAGTACTGAACCGACTTAAATCATTTGTAAAGCGTGGGTCAGAGCTTGCAGTTATGTTCCAGAAACGTCCCTCGATTCATGTAAAGTGTGGCTGGTTAAATGGCATGGTCGTTGCATTCCGCAAAGCCTGGAGTTTTCATTAGGAGGTCTTTCGAAAGTGTGATTGGGGGCGTCTTCAAGATGCCAGGATCAAAACTTTGGGCTGGTCGATATAAAATCACGAACTTATATCCTGGACACTTGCGCTTTATAGGACGTCTTGTGCATGAGGGGGAGTTTGAGCGGCCAGATTGAGTTCTAGCTTGTGCAAAGCCTGGGAATGGGGGGACATAGAGGGCGGCGCTGGTGGGAGTTAGCGTTGGAGTAGATATAGATGATGAGAAGATATATGCAATATGATGACTATAACCAGATATCAATGAACCGTGGAGTGTTTGTATGTGAGTTAGTGGATCGCTGTCTGGTTGATCTCGGGGGACAGTCCTTCATGAGAACCATGAGAACTCGAGACTTGAAACGACCACGATACGACAAAGAAAAAGGCGACGGGCCAATCACTCTACAGCCCTTTAACGTTGATTCAATGTCTCTCTACCTTACGTTGAGTACATCTATATCGACGTCAGTTTAAGGCCACCTCAAATTCACTAAGGCTAGGCCTTCATCGAGCTATGGCTCTATACTATCGCTATGGTATCTATGAGTCGTAGAAATAAGGCACACAATTCTAAAGACTTAAACAGAAAAAACGGGCTTACCGCAAACTATTTCAACATGTTTCACAGTCAAGTGATAAATTAATGACCTTCACAAGGGACCCACTGTAATTCTGCACAAGTCGGGACCCACCAATTACACGGTTGTGCATTGCACAAGGCCCGGCATTTTGCCGTCTGAAGCTCTAACATTGATTTGAAAGTTGCTTGAACCTCTTTCTTTATTTATCTTTGTCATCCATCAAGCGCCTTTTATTCTTCTTCTCTCGCATCGACGGCATTTATTACTTTCTTAATCTTTCAACCTCCAGCGACCAGTCTCTCACCAATTATCGCAGACACGCTTCGTGTCGCGCGGCTCACTCGCCACCATGTCCTCTCACGACCCTTCGCGCTTCGACGACTCCGAAGATGAGGAAGATTTCAACCCAGCGCCCGCCGATATGTCCGACGAGGAGCAAGATGGCGACGACAAGAAGGCAAAGCACGGGAGCAGTCCTGCGCCTCGCGATGATGACGATGACGAAGATGAGCGACCGTCAAAGTCGCGACACGCTGATGATGATGATGAGGAGGAAGAAGAGGACGAGGATGACAATCCCAAGCGTCGCGATGACGACGACGACGACGACGAAGAGGATGAGGAAGATGACGAGGACGAGGACGATGTCCAGCAGGTGAGCAGGCTCTGATTCTGCCAAGGCGCGTTGCCTGCCTGCCCTTAAAATACTGACCCCCTTTAGGGCCATCGCAGAAAGCGCAGAAAGGAACGGGGAGCGGCTTTCTTCGATATCGAAGCCGAAGTCGACGATGAAGACGAAGCCGAAGATGACGAGATGCTGGGTGAAGAGATAGGCGACTTTATCACAAACGATCATCCAGACGATATGGCCGAAACCGGTATTGACGATGACCGACGACATCGTGAGCTCGATCGCCGTCGTGAGATAGATTCAAGCATGGACGCCGAGAAACAGGCAGAGATCTTGCGGCAGCGATACGGTAATCGACGCTCTGGCAAGGGCTTCAGAGATGCATCGGTTGTTCCCAAGCGACTGCTCCTCCCTAGTGTGGACGATCCTAGCATTTGGGCTGTGCGATGTAAAGAAGGCAAGGAGCGAGAAGTTGTTTTCTCGATTATGAAGCGTATCGAAGAGAGGGCCGGCACTAAGGATGAGCTGGCCATCACTGCTGCGTTCGAGCGTGGAGGTACCGACTCTGTCATGAAGGGATTCGTCTACGTTGAAGCCCGCCGTCAAACCGACATTTTGAAGGGCTTGGACAGCATGATGAATGTGTATCCTCATTCAAAGATGGTTTTGGTCGATATCAAGGATATGCCTGAGCTGTTCCGCGTTTCCAAGACACCAAGTCTGGAGCCTGGAGCCTGGGTTCGTCTGCGAAGGCCCATGAAGCACAATGGTGATCTTGCTCAGGTCATTGATGTTACTGAAAATGGTCTTGAGGCTCGTGTTCGCTTCATTCCCAGATTGGACTATGGCATGCGAGACGACGCCTTCTCTTCAGTTACTGCCGATGGAAAGCGAAAGCGACCTTTCGGTATGGCTGGCCCTAAACCACCGCAGAGGCTCTTTAGCGAGGTTGAAGCCCGAAAGCGCCATCCTCGACATATCCAGGGAAACCCTACTGCCGGTACATGGACCTACATGGGTGACGAGTTCGAGAATGGCTTCCAGGTTAAGGACATCAAGATTCAACAACTTATCACTACTGACGTCAATCCTTCGCTAGAGGAAGTCACTAGATTCGCTTCAGGCGCTGAGGATGGCACTGAGAATCTTGATTTGAAGGCGCTGGCCCACAGTCTAAAGGACAGCAATGCTCTGGCTACGTACCTACCTGGCGATATTGTCGAGGTATACACTGGCGAGCAGAAGGGTGTTGTTGGAAAGGCGATGCGCGTTCATTCCGATGTCGTCTCGATCACTGTCACTGAGGGCGATCTTGTTGGCCAGGAAATCGACGTTCCTATCCGATCCCTTCGTAAGCGCTTCAAGATTGGTGATCACGTCAAGGTCATTGGTGGTAGCAAGTTCCGCGACGAGGTCGGAATGGTTGTCAACATCAAGGACGACCAAGTTACTCTTCTGACAGATCAGACCAACTCTGAAGTCACTGTCTTTAGCAAGGATTTGCGTGAAGCTAGTGATATTGGTGGCCAAGGATCACTAGGTCAATACTCTCTTCATGATCTGGTGCAACTGGATCCTACGACCGTGGGATGTGTTGTCAAGGTTGATCGCGAGTCGCTCGTTGTTCTTGACCAATTTGGAGACACTCGCCAGGTTATGCCATCTCAGATTGCCAACAAACTTCCAAAGCGAAAGACTGCTGTTGCCGCCGACCGCAGTGGCTCTGAGATCAGACTTGAAGATGTAGTCAAGGAGTACACAGGTCAACAACGACAGGGCAAAATTATTCACATTCATCGCTCGTATGTCTTCCTACACACCAACGATAGCAAGGAGAACGCTGGTGTCTTTGTCACCAGGGCCAGTATGGTCAACACCGTCGCGGCCAAGGGAGGTCGTGTCGCTGCTGCATCCTCTGGACCTGACCTGACAGCGATGAACCCAGCACTCAAGCTTCACAAAAACGGGGCAGAAAACAAGCCCGTGCAACAACCCAGATCATTTGGCCGAGATAAGGCCATTGAACAGACTGTTATTATCAGGAAGGGAGCTTACAAAGGTCTTTTGGGTATTGTCAAGGATACAACAGACACCCACGCCCGGGTCGAGCTTCATACAAAGAGCAAGACTATTACGGTGCCCAAGGATAGTCTGAGCTTCAAGAACAAGCTGACTGGAGCTACAATTGACATCGCTAGCCGGGGAGGCCGTGGTGGATATGGTGGTGGTGCTGGACGGGGAGGTGGTGGTGATCGTGTGCCAGGATGGCAGAGCGGTTCTCGCACACCTATGGCAGGTAGTGGCTCAGACAGAGTGCCTGCTTGGGGATCACGAAGTAAGTTTATTTGCAATTGGTCGGTTTTGACATACTAACAACACGTAGCACCCACAGCTGCAAGCGGACGCACACCCGCTTGGAAGGCCCCAGATATGTCCGGAGCCCGAACTCCCGCGTGGGCCGATGGTTCACGAACCGTCAACCCTTACGACGGCAACCGTACTGCTTATGGCTCTGGTGGACGTACACCTGCCTGGCAGGCCGGTGGAAGGACTCCTGCTCCTGGCGATGCTTTCGGTGCTGGCTCACGTACGCCTGCATATGGCGGTGGTGGAGACAGCTGGGGCTCAGGATCCAAGACTCCTGCTTGGGGAGTATCTGCGCCAACTCCTGGAGCTAGCGGAAACGACTCATGGGGAGGTTCAGGCGCTTACGATGCCCCTACACCCGGTGTTGGTCTCGGTGCCCCAACTCCTGGTGCGTTGAGTGCTCCTACACCTGGTGCCTATTCAGCACCGACTCCCGCGGCCATCAGCGCCCCTACGCCGGGAGCTTCTTGGCAAGGTGGATGGGGAGCAGACTCGGCTCCTACTCCTGCGGCTGGTGCTCCCACGCCTGGTTATTATGGTGCTCCTACGCCGGCAGCATATGCTCCCCCGGAGACTCCCGCCGCCACTGGTCCTCGATACACTGATGACGATTGATTGAGGGGGGTATAGTAAGATGATAAGGCATAGGCTGGTAGTTCATGGGTTTGCAAAAGGCGTTTTGGAAGATCAAATATTGTATAATCAAAAACTATAGCAGACGGCTGGTTAACATTGAAGATTCGAAGTGAGACTTGAGTTTTGGGTGATCTCTAATTGAATCGACTGTTAATATAAAGGGAATTTTGCTCTCAAGATGCTGGTCGAACTTGGGTGCTGTCAGGTCTTCGAAGCTATGGCTTTATCGATAAGGACTTGGTGATCTTTTCCCACTTGAAATCGCCAATCTTGAACTTCAAGCAACTTTACGACACTTCAACACGATCAATTGCGCTCAAGTCGCACATTTATTTTCGCAGAAATAATGTCATTGCGAATTGCGCCTCGAAAAGTGGCATCAAGCGCCCTCCCTCGAACTTCGCGCCTCGATTGTCCTCTCCTCAGCCATCGTACCTCAAAATGCGCATTCTCAACGTCACGACCCTCCAGCCGCCGACAACAAATTCCAAGCGCAGTTGACTCTGCTAAACCCGGGGGAAAGCCTGCAAAGACTACCATAACATTGACGACATCCGAACAGTCTGCCGAGAACGCAAAGAGTGTGCTCGAAAAGGCTACAAGACTGGCACAAGAACGAGAAGAGAGACTACGACAGGCACGAGCAGCACGACTAGGGAAGCTTTCTACAAATTTAGAGAAGAGGCAAGATCCAAGGGATAATCTGGCGTCCAGTGAGAGAAGGGAAAAGGCAAGGCAGGCTGAGGAGAGATCGAACACGGCCGAGGAGAAGAAGAGGACTGGATTGACGAAGGAAGAGAGGGAGAAGGCGGAGAAGGAAGACTACAATAGGAGGCATAAACAGCTGGAGAGATTTTGGCTCAAGTTCATGGTTGGGATGCCGATTGTCTTGGTTGTTGGTTATGAGCTGTTCCAAAGGTGTAAGTTGTTGCGCTTGTTGCCGAGAGATGCGCTAACATGGGGTAGTTGTTATGGGGAAAGAACAGAAGGTCATGCCGTATAAACAGGCCAAGATCAATAGAGAGAGGGAGGAGAGAGAGAGGCTTGCGAGGGAGAGTGCTGGGAGTGTAGGGACGGAATGAGCGAGGAGTGTGATGGGGATTACGGCTCGGGGGGGCTGCTGGAAGCTCAACGGTGCTAGGGTATGTATTATAGTAATCTACCGTGTACGATATGTTGGATGTTGAAAGGAAGACACGAAAAAGCAAGACGCCACGTCTAGAAAGGTCGTGTTGTGGCATGTGGCATGGACGTTAATATCCGTCTGACAGCGGATGCCAAGATCAAAGCGGGAATAATGACATTGGCCAATGCTCTTTTCTTTGTCGTCACCACTACGATAGAAGTTTTGGGAAGTTGGCTTCACAGCTGGCTCAGGGGATCGATCAGGGACAAGTAAATGGTTGCCCAAGTCATAGTGTATATATCATATGTCCATCTAAAATAGACACAAAAAAGTAAAAAGTAATTACATAAAAATGCTACCGTTCAAAGTCGTAGAATATGAAAAGAATGTTTTTCTCCGACTCCTCCCCCCAAACCCATATTCTATCCGTTTTTCCATCATGAGCAGTGCTTACTTGGACTGCTGGCACTTGAAGCAATCCTGCTCGTAGAACTTGACCCAGGAAGTGCTCTTCTTGTTGATCTTCCCACCCTTGTACAGCTTACACTTGGCAGCGCTGTTATAGAACGCAGGCTGGTAGCTAAAGTACTTGCACTCCTTTCCATAGTCAATACAGCTCTTGGCACAGTTCTCAAGGCACGACGCATCGCCCGCGACATTGATCTTGTCCTCCTGGCAGATCTCACCGCGCGTTCCGCAGTGCGTGTCCTTGGCGCACTTCTCAAACGCAGGGACGTACTTGGAGCACGTAGCAGGCGGTGTAGGCGTAGGAGTGTTGGAGCATGTGTAGCAGGTATCGAGGTCGTAGAACTTGACGCCCGTGTTGCAAGGGGTGAAGCTGAGCTGGGAGAGGGGTGCGGAGTAGAGCTGGCAGTAACCGCCGGTGCTGCGGAACTTGGGGCTGTAAGAGAAGGTCTTGCAGGTGAGGGTTGTGCCGCAGAGCTTGCCGCAGGCGTTGACGTCGGTGACGGATGTGGCCTGGCCGAGCTTCTGGGCGGAGCGGCAGGAGACCTTGCCTTGCTTGCCGCAGGTTGAGGGGGCGTTGGGGAGGGGGATGTATTTGGTGCAGACGGGGGCTTCGGTGGTTGTGGTGGGAGCTTCGGTGGTCGACTGAGCTTCGGTTGTGGTGGTTGTAGGAGCCTCAGTGGTAGAAGCAGCTTCAGTGGTAGAGGCAGCCTCAGTAGTGGTGGTAGAAGCAACGCCGGCCTCGGTAGTGGTGGTTGAAGCAGCGCCAGCTTCAGTTGTAGTAGTTGAAGCCTCACCAGCCTCGGTGGTAGTTGTAGAAGCAACAACAGCCTCAGTTGTCGTGGTAGATCCAGCAGCCTCAGTGGTGGTAGTAGCCTGAGCACAGCCAGCATAGCAGACCTCAAAGTCGTAGAACTCAGACTCCTCAGCAGAAGCACAGCTGTCGATCTGCAACTGGCTCACAGTGAGACCCCAGAAAGTGCAAGTGTTGGCAGAAGCCTTGTAAGCAAAGGACTCGCAGCCAGAAATCTCGCTACACTTAGCGGCACAGTCGTTGGCGCTGGTACCAGGGCTGTTGTTGAGAGAGTCCTTGTTAGACTTGCCCTTGACGGCGCAGTTTGCGGCGGGAGGGTTGGGGACGGGAGTGTAGCCGGTGCAGGCGGAGTCGGTGGTGGTGGAAGCAGCTTCAGTGGTTGTAGATCTAGCACCAGCTTCAGTGGTGGTAGTAGCGGTGGTATCAACGCCAGCGGCTGTGGTGGTGGTAGTGTCAGAACCGGCCTCGGTGGTAGTGGTACCAGATCCAGCCTCAGTAGTTGTGGTTCCGCTCTCAGTAGTAGTAGAATCACCCTCATCACAAGAATAGCAAGCCTCAAAGTCGTTGAACACCAAGGCAGGAGTTCCAGAAGCATCGACGCTCAAGGTGCTAACGGGGACCTTATACAGGTAGCAAGTGTTGCTTGCGTCCAGACCGAACGAGAGACACTTATCGCCGGAGGCATCGGAACTGCGGTACAGACCGCACTGGCGAGCACACTCTTCAGTGTTGAGGTTAGGGATACCACTGAGCTGAGAGAAAAAGGCAGCGAATCCGTTGGGGGCGCCTTGGACGGCACAGCTGGCAGCGGGTGGGTTGGCAACGGGGGTGTAGGCTGTGCAGCCGGCGGATGTTGTGGTTGTGGCAGCTTCAGTGGTGGTATTTGTGTCAGAACCAGCCTCAGTAGTGGTTGTAGGTCCAGCAGCTTCGGTGGTAGTACCAGTCTCCGAGCCAGTCTCGGCAGTAGTGGCAGTAGTGGTAGTGTCAACACCAGGAGCAGTGGTGGTAGTAGCACTACCTTCATCACAAGAGTAACAAGCATCTAGATCATTAAACTCCCACACAGGAAGGCCGCTGCGGTTGATGCCCAGGTTGCTAACAGTAGTGCTATAGACATAGCAGGTGTTGGATCCAGCCAAGGCAAAGGAGAGACACTTATCGTCGGGGTGAAGGGCATCATGGTAGTTAGCACACTTAAGGGCACAGTCGTTGGCGCTGGCGGTGTTGCCGTAGGTCGCGAGTTGACTCATGACGGCGCCCGCACTTGCAGAGCCCCTAACGTTGCAGTTGTTGTAAGGAGGGTTGGCAATTTGTGTGTAGGCTGTGCAGCCGGCGGAGGTCGTGGTCGTGGCAGCGGCTGTTGTTGTGTCTGTGTTGGCTGTGAGAGTCTCGGTAGCTGAGGTCTCAGTGGTAGCGCCAGGAACAGTTGTGGTCTCGGTCTGAGAGCCAGTGGCTGAGGTCTCAGTGTCGGTTGTGCCCGTAGCATGGGCTGTACCAGAGGTCTCGGTCTCAGACCCTGTGGCAGTTGTTGTTCCAGTCTCGGAACCAGTAGCTGAAGTCTCTGTCTCTGAGCCGGTAGCAGTTGTAGTTCCAGCTGAAGCAGTACCGGTAGTCTCGGTAGCAGAACCAGTAGCGGAGGTCTCAGTCTCAGATCCAGTAGTCTGAGATCCAGTGGCAGTCTCAGTACCATAGGTAGTTGTGCCCTCACCACATCCGAAGCAAAGGTCGAGGTCATAGAAGTGGCTAGCATCAGAGCCCTCGTTAGACGTATATCCGAGCGAAGAAACGGGGGCATTGTACAGGGTGCAAGAAGTATCCTTGATGGAGAAAGACTTGCAGCCAACAGTCATGCCACAAGTGTTACCACACGCAGCATAGTCGGTAACAGTGATAGGAGATCCAATGACCTTGTCAGCGCAGTTGGGCGCAACACCAGTCTTGCCGCAATCAGCGGGGACGATCTCAGTGTAAGGAGTGTAGTGAGAGCAAGCAGCTCCAGTGGTGGTTGTAGCAGCAGTCTCAGTAGTAGCAGTGGAGGAAAGAATGTCGGTTGAGCCAGAAGTAGTCACAACAGCAGCGGTTGAACCACTCGTTGTGACAGGCTTAGGCTTACAAGGGCTGGCGTCGGCCACGGCCAGAGCAGCCAAGATGGCTGCAATGACCTTTGAGGAAGGCATTGTGGAGGGAAAGGGGTGTTAAGCTATTGCAGTAGATGTAACGATTGTGAGTGAGAATAAAAGATCCTCGTGTAGTGAGTGAGTGGAATGTAGTTGGTATCAAGTCAAGTCAAAAGAGTGACGGGGCAATATGCACAGCAACAGCAAGAAAAGAAAGAGAGTGTTGTTACTGCTGAGGGAAAACAGTCACAAAAGCGAACGAACGTACGACAACCAGATATATAAAGAGTCTTGCATCGAATTCTTGGCTTAATTACCAATCCGTCCACCTCCATCGCCGCTGGCACGATCCAGCAAGCGAAGTCACTTGGGCGCCAAAGATCCTCAAAGTGCGCCGTACCGTTGTAGCCATCATCTAAATCTGGACGTGAGCCGGGTGAAGCTATCACGGTTCGGGGATGGGAGAATCGATAGCTTGCGGTGTTGTGGTGGGGAGGAGGGTGGCTAGTCAGGGGTGCAGACCGTTTGGTGGCGCTTTGGTTCATAAACGCTACGGGAAATAAAATGAAACATACAGGTAAGGGCTGCTGAAGATGGGGTTTTGTTAGGGCAGAGTACGGAGAGTAATAACCCTAAGCAGTCGTGGTTGTGGTGATGGGAGGGAGTGTTTTCGGTGAGTGGGAGACGTGCCGGTTCCTGAAACGTGAGACTGGATGGTTGGATGGCAGGTGAAGTTATCGAAATACTAACCAGGTTTCTCACCTTTGCGGATGATAGGATGAATGTCACTGACAATGAGAGTGTTGCTTGAAGGTATTCTCCAAATCCCATGCCCATCAACAACGCCGTCATACTGCCACCACCATCCACAACACTCAGCACTCATCATCAACTCAGGCCCTCAAAGAAGCCCAACAAACAATGACGTCTACCAACAATCTTGGCCAATGCCGACAATCCGACCCTCAAGCCCTCACTTCACCATCTACCGTAACAGCAGACATGACCAGCTGAACTACGGATCTGGCCTAACAAATGCACCCCAGTCAATCACCTTGTTAGCGCCACTGTAATTTAAACCACTTTTTGCGCCGTGGCGTCGAGATAGGGGAGAAGCTGCGTACGCCTCTTTTTGCTGCCAAGCAGTTCGCATCGGGTTTATCGAGTAACTATCGACGGATGAGATGGTTGATAGATCGTGGAGTTTCTGGGAGAAACGCCTCAGTCGCATTGTCATTTTCTACTCGGCCGAGATGATGATGTTTTAGAGAGGTTCAGTGGGTGTAAGTGTAAGTGAGACCCGCAGAAAGTTTCGTCGTTTAAATTGTTTTGTTTGTAACAAAACGCAGGTACCAGATGGAAATCACATGTTCATTTCTTGGAAGGGGAAACACTCGGACTCACTCTCATCACATGGAGAGTCACAGTTCTCTCGGCGTCGTCGTCGTCCGAGAAAACATGGCTTGGCATGGTCTCGTTTCAACTAACGCTTGCTCCACCGACGTCAGCCTGAGCTAACTCCACTAAGAATGGCTTCTTTTTTTTTTTTCTGGTACTTTAGAAGATAAAGAACATTAAAAAAAACGTGGTGGGTGGGACACACGAACAGCGGAATAAGGTTAGACAATGGTTATGTTTGCGAGCTAGAACGATTTGACCCATAACGTAATCGTACGATGAGCCGATAAGGGCTTGGCAGAGCGATTGCGGGCCCGAGAATTTGGAACGCAGTGGAAGTGGGAGACAAAGTGGAAGAAGTGGAGGTTGAGGGCATTCAGAGTTTGTGTATAATAACCGAGGTTTGCTTCACTGTAATATTTACCCTAAATTTAGGGTATTATGATGAGTTTAGACAACTCTTGTCTAAGTTTAGGTCCAGATCTCTATCTAAGTATTGAAGATATGCTCTTCTGTGATCTCTATCTAGGATGTCTCGGACTTGAGTGATCGACATTCTTCATCTGCAATGCACATGAACCGTTTCTTCCGAGTTCCGATCTTCCTAAGAATACCTTAGCTTCGTGATCGTCGTCCCATCCTCCAAAACACACGTCTCCTCCTGCAATCTCATCCCCCTCCACCTCGGCACCGCCCTCGTCCAAAGATACCAATACCCTACACCACCCACAAGAATAACCCACGAAAACACCGCATACAGCGCGTAAAACACTTGCCCCTCGTAGTCCGGCGGTCTAAAGAACGGGGCCGCTATTAAAGCACAGCTCATCGCTATCCTAATACTCACCGCGGGCATCCACGCTCTAAACGGTCGCTTGAGGTGTGGACGTTGGAAGCGGAGCTTCACAAGGCCGATTGCTACGGCTAGCCCGATGAGCTGCGCGGCGTATCCGTCGATGTCGAGGATGAGAGAGTAGATTGAATCAGAGGGTGGCAGGATCATGACGAGGAATGAGGGGATGTAGTGGATTATGGAGCCGCCCATGGGAGAGTTGAATGGCCGTGAGGAGGAGAGGAGGGAGGAGTATGGGAGGAAGCCTTGTCTTGCGATTTCTTGCTTCATTCGTGCCTATTACAGTTAGTTTGATGCTTTATGGAAATGGGATGGACTTACCAGTGCGAAAGCGACGACCATGACATTCCCGACTGACGATAATGCCACAGCTGTCGGGAGCACAACTCTTCCAAACTTCTCCCCAAACAACCTCTCAAAGAACAACGCGGCAACCAGTTCACCACTCCCTCTAATCTCTTCAATCGGTACAACCAGAAAGTACGCAATGTTAACAAGCATGTACAATCCACACGCCGTCCGCAGTGCTGTCAGCGCAACAGATCTCAACGTCCTCACAGGCTGCTTGACTTCATTCATAACATTCGCAGCATTGTCCAACCCCGCGAATGAATAAAAGACCTTGAAAAGACTCGTTGCAATAACGCCCCAGTTCCAGCTCGTCTCTTCCCAAAGATGTTCCCATGCGAGTTGGTGCGTGAATGGTGCTGTACTTGTGTCGGGACGGAAGATGACGACGTAGAAGCCCGAGAGGATCATAAAGACAATGATGCCGATTTTTATCCAGCCCAGCACATCCTGTATCTTGACACCTGCTTTAGGAAAAACGCTGTGCGTGATACAGACGAATGTGAGAAGCCCAACAGCAAGACTCTTACTCAACACATCCGTCGCTTCGACTCCCAGCGCAAATAAGGCATATTTACTAAAAACAATGCAATTACTCGCTGTAAATCCCAGGAGCACAGCATACATCGCAAACAGCGTAGACGCAAGTAACTGCGGTCGTCGATACGCAAACTCAAGGTATACTTTATCGCCTCCCGACCGAGGAAGCATACATCCAAACTCGAGCGACACCGCAAGACCACAAGCTGCGATGAAAGCGCCGATTAGCCATAGCGATAGCGATAGTCCCGAGCTTCCGACGGATTGAAGACGTGATTCATATTGATAAGCTGAGGTGTTTTTCTTGTTTCAGGGCGAGATATCCGCGTGGTTTCTGGCTTGTGATGGGCTGGGATGTGAAAGTTCGTAAGACGTGATCTGGACGGCGCAATTTGGAGTTTGTCATGGAGGGGTTGATAAGCCACCGCATGCATCGATAACGTATAAAAAGGTATAAAGATGTAATTGATGGAGTTTGTTGATAAATGACGTCAATTCTTGCGTGACTTTACTTACTCTTGTGTTTCTCCAGATGATGAGGCGCAATGGTGCAGGGTATCCTGCATGTCATGAGCAACTGAGCTGTATCTCCGACTGACTTATGTTTTGCATGAGTACATCATAAAATAATTATAAAGCAATTTTGAAATAATATTTAATTTTGCAGATGTTACTAATGGTACGGGATGAGATGAGTTCCTGTTTGGCCTTGTCTTGAAACCAGGACCGCTAAAAGCGTCGACATCGACTCTTGCTACGGAACTCTGTGCCTCGAGGGAAGCTAGGAATGCTATGAAAAAGAGCCCCAGATACTCCATCTTTAACTGGAGGTTCTCATGGTATAGAAACTTCGCTGGGATTACAGCGTTGTCAAGTAGATGAACGCCAGCTGCTCTATTGCTATAGCAACATGGGAGTTCAAAATCATTTCGGTAACGAAGGAAGATATGCTCCCGTAACACTGAATTGAGATATTGGAAAGCTTGTGCTATGTGAACTGTGACACTGAAGCGGGAGAAATACCTTTTGACTTGGTCAATCATGCACTGTAACATTTGACACGCGGCCGTTCCACAAGGATGAAGGCATAAACATGAGACTGAACTCGGAGGCCGAATCTGAGAAATGTCTCATTATAGACTTGGTAAGCTGATGCAGATGAGTCTTAAATTCTGTAGATCTAGGCTTTATATATCACTTCGGTTAGCACAAGGGATTATAATGAGTTGACTTATGAGAAAAGAAGGAAACTTGTAGAAGGAGAGAAACAATAGGAGAGGGTATGTTGTTTTGCACATTATTGATATATATAGGGTAAAGTCTGCTAGAGCAAGTTCACAGTAACTGCAGATAGTTTCTCGAGCGTATCTCGAAGACAGTTCTTCTAGTAAACGATGGAACGTAAATTTCAACACTATCACCGTCGTTCAAAGAAAAATTCTGCCAATATCCAATCCAATGTTAAGTAAAGACATATATTCGTATATGTTGCCGATAGACTCACTCAACGTCTCTCATGAGTTGTTATTCGGGTATCAGATAAGCAGTCTTATAGACAGATGTACCAAAGCTTCTCTCGTGTATTCATACGCTGATTGCAAGTTCCTAAAAGGCATCCCCCCAGGATGATATCTCAGCAAGAACTCTTTTCATTAATCAAGCATAATACCGAGAACTGCACTGCGAATTATTACTTAGATAATATAAAAGTCTTGATGAGAAATCCGTGGATTCCATCGACAGGATAGATGGCATTTGGCCATATAAGGTACTCTCATCAACTTGCTATCTATAAGAAGTCCTCGGGGAGCAAGAAAGCATCAGACCTTGAAGCCAAGATATACCTAGCAAAGGTATTCTAAATCTGATCCTAAGCTTAGACCAACTTACCTAGGTCTGTTTTTAGGTTCAAGGTCCGGAGTCTTCATTCCTCCCTAGGAAGTCCAGACTCTCATGTGGGGAGCCCCAAAACCCACATCAAGTCAGACAGCGCGGGATGATCCCATATCGAGGCTTCCACGGGCGTGCTTCTTTCGTTCTAGCTCATGCATCCCCACATGAGCTCCCCTCGCTTAACCCCAACCTCGCTTCAACTTGCCCAAACTTCATGATGCATCTTACTTAGTAGTCGGCATCTAATTGTCCACCAATGCCTGAACGACAAGGCCTCCACGGTCAATGCAGAGTCACTTGTCATGTCAAGCGGAGCAGGTTTCTATCTCGACGATCAAAGTGTTGATCTCGCTGGGCATCTGAGCACAAGACTTGTCGGCACGAAGACGAATACTACAGCACGGACGTTATCCTTGTTGACAGCATCACTGTAGTGTGGACCCCAATCTGTCTTTGATCCAGGATATGATTCTTGTTCATATACGGAGTACAGAATACAGAATATCTGATCACCATAGCAAAACACACAGACTGAGACATTCCACAGGAACATGAAAAGCCAAGGACGTGAAAGGCCACCCGTAGTTTCTTGTCCTCGCTGCAACTTATCCGAAATGCTGACGCGGACATGTTAGCGTTGCAGTGCCAGTGTTAAAAGTACAGTTTGCGGACCTATCATTCAAGAGCACAATACACCGTAAAAAGCTTATGTATTACCATCCCATCCCTTTGGAAAAGAAGAGTGAAGAGTGAAGCATTGATCGGGATCCCAATGCCGGGGTGATAATGTGGGCTGAGGAAGAGTCAAGCACATACGACCATACCTATCAGAGAACTCGGGATCCCGTCCGCTCTCCCATAGATAAGCTGGTAAGGGGCGGATTAGTAGTTGGGTCGGTGACGACCAGCGAATCCCCGCTGTTGTATGTTTTTTGCTCTCTCTTTGTGAGAAATTCTCATCTTTCTGCTGTTCCTGTCAGTGTTGGTTAATTGATATGTCAAGAATAGGGCCGATATAGATACGAAAAGGTCGGTAGTCAGATTGCGGGGGAATGGCCACACTCCACACAAACTCTGAAGATCTCACCCACAAAAAACCCAACCTGAGTCTCTTCCCCAGACCAATTGCAACCCCGATCCCTTGCTTACCCCCGCCTCGCCATCCTCGCGTAATAGTCCTTTTCCGGGGTGGAAACAATGGAACCCTCGAGCCCTCTCTTGGCGTGGCTCTCCCCGCATTCTAGCAGCTGTCTGTGGATCCTGGATGTTGCAGTGCCCAAAGCCTATTTGTCCGGGAACAATCCTGGGGGTAAACGACATGGGTAACGCCCGTAAAGTCGTAATCTTACATGTAACTTGAATCCTTGGTATTGTGTTTCTGTGTCTGTTGGTTTGCATCGAGTGGGCTTGGTTTGCCCTCGGGACAAGGGAAGTTTGCCTGATGTAGGATATCATACATGATACGTTATATTTTGTATCCGTATCATGTATTCATCTACACGGTGGAGGGAGCTACTTTATCCGGCGGGGTGGCTCAAGATCGGATATGAAAGTGCCGCAGAGTCAGTTTTGCTACCAAAAGTTCACCAACGAGTTCCAGGCCGGATCAGACGGATATTAATGTCTCTTAACTACATTCCCAAGCCAGTCTTCCAAACTCAATTGTCTCTTTCTTCTCTTCTAATAGGAGAAGGAAGTATCCGGAAATCTTAGCCCGCAGTCAAAGCGGCGAAGCAGATGATATCCCTGACATGCAGGCCAAGCAAGATACTGTGCTGCGCCCAGCATCTCTCCCCCAGACGAAGAACAGAGCTAGAGCTGATGAGAATGAAACCATTATCCACAATCTTATTACCCCAGATGACCCTGCCATGCCTATGCCATTGGTGCCCGCATTCCTGTATCGAGAGGGATTCGCGGAGTTGATGATACTATATCCAGCGTCCGATGGACATGCTACCAACCTTCGGGGATCATTCGGCATCTGATACACAGTAAAGACCGATATACAGGCATCTGTGCATGTTATAAATAAGCTGTAGAGCTCTCCCTGCTTGTGAGAATATCAAGCGAATATCAAGCAGCTTCAAGAATTTCAGCTTATTCATCATGGCGACTCCAAACTCGTATGCGAACAGCCTCGGCGTCCTGCCAGAGGAGTTCGATATCATTGTGTGCGGTGGTGGAAGTTGCGGTTGTGTCGTTGCTGGACGGTTGGCGAATCTTGACCACAACCTCAAGGTTCTGCTCATCGAGGCTGGCGAGAGCAACCTCAACAATCCTTGGGTGTTTAGGCCTGGTATCTACCCCCGTAACATGAAGCTGGACTCCAAGACGGCTTCGTTTTACAAGTCTCGTCCTAGCAAGTGGCTTGCGGGACGGTCTGCTACTGTGCCATGTGCTCATGTAAGTTGGACTTGGAAGGGAGTGAAGATCATGGACTAACTGTGACAGATCCTTGGTGGCGGTTCTTCCATCAACTTTATGATGTACACTCGAGCTAGTGCCTCCGACTGTAAGCTCAAGTCTTGGCACTCACCCAAAACACCACTGACAACTCCCAGACGATGACTTCCAGGCCAAGGGCTGGACCACTGAGGAACTCCTCCCCCTTATGAGGAAGCACGAGACCTACCAGCGCCATTCAGTCAACCCAGACGTCCACGGCTTCGAGGGCCCTATCAAAGTCTCCTTCGGCAACTACACCTATCCCGTGAAGGACGACTTCCTCCGCGCCGCTGAGTCCCAAGGCATCCCCTTCGTCGACGATCTCCAGGATCTCTCCACCGGCCACGGCGCAGAGCACTGGCTCAAATGGATCAACCGCGACACAGGCCGTCGCAGTGACTCAGCACACGCCTACGTCCACGCCACGCGTGCTAAGCACAGTAACTTGTACCTAGCCTGCAACACCAAGGTCGACAAGATCATCATGGAGAACGGTCGCGCCGTCGGTGTCCAGACTGTTCCTACCAAGCCTTTGCACCCGAACCAGCTGCAGACGCGAATCTTCCGCGCTAGAAAGCAGATTGTCGTTAGTAGCGGTACGCTTTCTTCGCCTTTGATTCTTCAGCGCTCTGGTATCGGTAACCCCGAGAAGCTTCGCGCTGCAGGTGTCGAGCCCAAGGTTGATCTTCCTGGTGTTGGACTTAATTTCCAGGACCATTATCTTACCTTTTCGGTGTATCGGGCTAAGCCGGATACCGAGAGTTTCGATGACTTTGTTCGTGGAGACCCTGAGGTTCAGAAGGTAACCAACAACACCCCCTCCCACAACTGCATGACCTGAACATTAAAACTAATGGAACAAACAGCGCGTATTCGACGAATGGCATCTAAAGGGTACTGGGCCTCTTGCTACAAATGGTATTGACGCTGGTGTCAAGATCCGACCTACCGAGCAAGAGCTCAAGGACTTTGAGAGGTGGCCTACGCCTCACTTCGTCGAGGGCTGGAAGTCTTACTTCAAGAACAAGCCTGACAAGCCTGTTATGCATTACTCCGTGATTGCAGGTTTCTTCGGTGACCACATGCTCATGTAAGTTATCAGCGACAGTGAAGCCTATGTCGTTACTGACTGGCCACAGGCCCCCTGGAAAGTTCTTTTCCATGTTCCACTTCCTCGAGTATCCTTTCTCTCGTGGCTTCACTCACATCAAGAGTGCTGATCCATATGATACTCCCGACTTTGATGCTGGATTCGTAAGTCACATTAACCCCTTGTCATGAATAAATAAATACTGACCATCTCAGATGAACGATGAGCGTGATATGGTTCCCATGGTCTGGGGATACATCAAATCTCGTGAGACTGCCCGCCGCATGGACGCCTACGCCGGTGAAGTCGAGAGCATGGTAAGTCACACAATGTCTTACCTTGAAACAGTAACTGACTCTTTTAGCACCCCTTCTTTGACTACGACAGCCCTGCTCGTGCTCATGATCTCGACCTTGACACCACCAAGCAATACGCTCTTCCCGGCAACCTCAGCGCTGGTATCGGCCACGGAAGCTGGTCTTCTCCTCTCCCCGAGGCGGACCGCAAGCCCGGTGCCAACATCCTCAACTCCAACAAGGCTCACATCCGCGAGGAGCTCAAGTACAGTGAAGCCGACATCAAGGCCGTCGAGGGTAAGACTAAGCCCCCCTATCCCCATCTTCATCCCCAGTATGCTAACCAACATCTTCAGAATGGGTCAAGCGCCACACCGAATCAACCTGGCACTGCCTCGGAACCTGCTCCATGGCACCCAAGGAGGGCAACAGCATCGTCAAGCACGGTGTTCTCGACGAGAGACTCAACGTCCACGGCGTCAAGGGTCTCAAGGTCGCTGACTTGTCCATCTGCCCTGACAACGTCGGCTGCAACACGTACTCTACTGCTCTGCTCATTGGTGAGAAGGCTGCTATGCTTGTTGCGGAGGATCTCGGATATTCTGGTGAGGCTTTGGAGATGAAGGTTCCTACCTACCAGGCACCTGGTGAGCTTGAGGTCAAGTTCCGCCTGTAAGAATGAGATGGCGTGATGAGAATGAGATGTGAGATTGTTGTGAGATCAGGGATGAGGACAGATTGAGTAGTTGATCTAAATTGATTTAGCGAATGAAATGGTGAATATGTTTATTTTATGGTATCCTGTTGTGACCCATTGAAATGGAGTTTGCCATATGAAGAAGTCAGGCTGAGATTTACAACGAGCCTGTTACAAAGCATCATGAATATTTCAAGTGAGCAATGTGGTGCACATGAGCTAGTGAGGCTGATTCAGAGGCAACCTGTCATAGCAATCGTGGCGTTTTAAGCTTAATCTTGTGACACCTGTGAGCCTCACCGACATGTCAGCTAGTCTATGCTGTCACACTTAATCATTTTGATATTTGGTTTATTGATATTTATTAAAATACAACTTTCATAAACTAGAAGCCTATGGAGATCAACGTTGCTGTATGAAAATGGTATTGTTTCAACATGCAGCAAGAATTATAAAGACAAATCATAAAAGCATTCGTCAGTTTGATATATATATATAAAGCCATCATCTCTCTCCCATGAACCACTTGGTACTAACCCAACCCCCCTAACCCATCTCAACGGTGGTAGTTGGTATCAGAAGGCATCTCATGGACCTGACCATCCTGAAGTCCCTGATTTCCCTGTGGGTGTAATTCCTGTGGCTGTGCCTGAGGAGGGTAAGGAGAACCCTGGGGATACTGACCCCAGGCCTGATTCTGCACAGGCGTAGTAGCAGTCTGCGCCGTAATCATAGACTCTCTCCACTCAGACTGCGTAGGTGATGTGACATCTGATTTAGGATAATGCTGTGCCATGGGGGGTACAGCATCGCCGTAAGGACCTGGGGGAGGCATCGATGAAGCTGCTGTCACGGGTGGTTGTTGCGGCGATGGTTGAGTGGCGTTCTTGTTCTTGTTCTTTCGCCAGAGCCAGAATGCGCCGAGAACTACAAGTGATAAAGCAACGAAACCACCGATCGAACCTCCGACAATGGCACCGACAGGCGTTGAGCTTCCGCCACCGCCTGAGTCGGATTCAGTGGGCTCAGCTTCTGAAGTCGTTGATGAAGGCTCCTCTGTCGATGATGATCCAGGCTCTGAGCTAGAGGGGATAGATGATGTAGTTTCGTCAGAAACCATTGTCGTAGAGAAGCTGCGGCCCTTTTGACTGGTGTACGTGAATTCAACATCCTGGGCGGCTGTTACTGAAGCCGTTGCGCATCTGAAGCCAACAACGCCAGAAGGATAATTATATGTTCCGCAATAAGGCGAAGCAGTATTGGTACTGAAACAGTTAGTCACGTATTCACTCTCAGGCCAATTATTTCACTCACCAAAGTAGGTTATACTGGTTACTCTGACAAACATCATTGCAGAGTTTTGTGTCTAGGGCATCATCCCTCTCCAAACAGCGATTGTATGCCTGCGTACCGCAAAAGATGGCAGTAGCATATCGCAGCTCCCAACTACACTTATCTCCATTGCCGCAAGTAATCGCATTTCCAGGTGAGCCCGACAAAAAACCACAAGTCGAGTCAGGACTAACAACAAGCGTAAAGGTCGACGCCGCAGCGGTAGTCTCCTGTCGTTTCCCCAGCGCCAAATGCCTCAGATCAGAGATCCCCACAATGGGGGTTGGATCAGGCTGATACATGTATCCCGCATCTCGACGCTTTGTGGCCTCGGCGATGGCTAGGGCGTTTGCTCCGGCGGAGACACCAAGCAATAGGCCGTGATACTTCATCTTTACCAAACAGTGAATGACGAGGTTCAGTGGTCAGCAGGAGAATAAAGGAAGCAGGAAAGAGATGAGAAATCACGGGCGGGGTTTCTCATCTCTTTTGGAGGCAGAGCTGAAAATTAAGGATGGACAGGGGTTGGTTGGTGCTTGGAGCGAGGGTATGAGTGGTGCCAAGAACGAGGCGTTTTTTGCTGGGATGGGGATGGGCAGTTTCGAGAGACATGTTTAGGCTAGGCTAGGCTAGGCTTACTGTGGCCGGATTAGTTGAGTTGTCACGATGATCCTGGTTAGGCGTGTTGCTTAAGGATAACGCCAAGATCTGACAGCATGATGCCTCACTCTAACTTGGGCCGTGATAGTTGATGATACCCGGATGAATACACTATAGTCTCATAGCTTATACAGCTGGACAAGAGGTTTTGTACATTGATCCTGAGTCTGAATATCTGTTGAGTGATTTCTAACCCTACCAAAAGCTGAAACAACCTTGTCGTTCCTGTCCAACGGTCATGCAAGGTTGGTCCGCGCAGGTAACCCATTCCGTCCTAGACCTGCGGATCCTAGCTCAGCCCTCTCTCTTTAGACTTGCAATCCTTCAAGAAGCAGCCATTAAGCGGTCAGATTTTTAATGCGCCAGACCCATTGTCTCAATAACCGGGCGTCTTCGGTTATTTCCCTGGGGATAATAAAATTCCCACCTCCGAAGCCGCTCGAGTTCATCTGTTTCAAGCGCATAATCGTCGAAAGATACTATCTGAGTATTATGCATAACCTTGTTTTCTGCAATGTAAGACGGATGACCACGCGGGTGAGAGGCACAGGTATGCGGCTAGGAAACGGCCCCCAAATTATTCGCCTCAAGTTTAATAAATCAAGGAAATAAATATCCGAGGTGCATGGCTACTCGGGACGAATGTAACAATTAGATCTATTACTACAGCCATGGTCGAGACAAACTATCTGTCTTTGTGTCTGGTTTCCTGTACTGCCCAGATATAATTCCAGTAATGTCAAGTCGATTCACATGGTCCCATCACATACTATCCAAATATCTGCGTCAGGCGAAGTACACTCGAGAAGATGGGCTACGCCAAGTCATCACCTAAAGATATCTCCAATAAGTGCAGCCCAAGTGCCGAATACATCACTCTCGTGAGTATCAATACACCACCTCCTCCTGTAGTAGTAACAGTAAGATACACGACCACCCCCGATTTCCCCACCCCACCAGACAAGGGCGAATCCTTGCTATCACCAGTGAACATGCAAAGCCGCACGCGCAATAGGATTCGTGATATTTAGACCGTACGAAGGTCCCCAATCCGGGGGAAATTGCCTCGTTTGGCTAGCCCTCTACGCCTTTGTCGCCATTACAAATCCAAAGCTTGAGGATTCTGCTCTTTCTCTCGAGGAATGCGTACACGACCAGCTGACCAGGACACAAAAAAGAGACACGATAAGGTCGCGGTCATATGATTTCGCCCAGGGGATACCTCAAGGACAACGCGAAAGATATAACAGCCAGCGCTCGGGACAAAAGAGCTTCAGGGTTTAAACAAGCGCCATAAAGGACCTTAAACCATGTATTATTCCTGGTAGGCTACCATGCCAGAAGAGGCTGTCTGGAAACAATTATTGCATAGCTTGACTGCGCTCGTCCAAGGAGCGTCAATTTCCAGACACTGGTAAAACAGGGCTCAGACACCATAGATGGACAGGACCTTGCCATGGCGGTTGCGACAAAAGTTGCGAGAAGTCCCTGGGTTCTGTGTGGTGATTATAAGCTCTCAGCCCTTCTTTAGGTCCAGTCTGATATCGATATTTTTGTAGATCATCTCCCGGGCAAAGGCCATCTTCAAGAGGCTTTTGAGAGGGTCGATTTGAACTAGGCCGTGCAAGCAATGCTCAGGACCCAGTGACACAGACTAATTGACAGAGCGGTGTTGCAAGCAGCATTTAGATTTAGTAATAAATTAATATTCTCACAGAAAGACTTGGAGAATCTTATCAAATTGTAATAGATGTTATGATTTAAACAAACCAACGGCAATAGCGACAGATATAACTAGTAAGACCTTGTCACAAGTAGACATAAGAGACATAAGGGTTTTATGTGTTATATTAACCTGAAAGCTTTACCGTAAGGGTGAGCATATAATCTCATTAGCTTAATCTAGTTCCTTGTAGCTAACTTGAAAGCTGTCTTATCCATGAGAAGCCCATACAGTCCATATTGCTTAGGTTTCGCAGCGACAGGGACGCTGCCTGAATGATGATGCCAATTTAAGAGTTGGCAGCTAAAGTACCATGTAAGTTTGTCATATCCTCAGAATGTTGCCACATCAATTGCTTACCAACGGTCCAGGTAACTGTAGCGTTGTCACCACTGCCATCCTCATAGTTCGCGCTGTAGTTGTCTGGAACCTGCGCAGAATATGTGTTCGATCCCGAGTTAGGGTTGGCGAAAATGAACGTGAACTCGCCCGCATCGCAGTACTAGGTGAGAGTGCCCTGGACACCGTCGTTTGCTTCGCCAGAAATGATAACCATAGGCGTTGACTCAGAGTGGGAGGCAATTGACGCAGGCGGCTGTTGCTGCCAGTCACCATGCTCGAGTTCGGCATTGTTGGCATATGTCAACGGGTAGTTTATCTGATTTTTGATCAGAATGGTAACGGAGCGTGGGTCCGACATGATGGCCGTGATTTAGTCTGATGAGGCTTGTTTAATAGATATGAATGGTTTAGGATGGGATGTTGTAGTGACTGGTAAGAAAGAAGAGAATGAGTGGCGATGGGGCCCCTTTTTATATTTGCCAGGAAGATTTGATCTGGTAGAAGTTGTTACACACTGATCATCCAAGACTAACTCCATGAAGGGTTGTTTCCCCCACATCGCATCATATCGGGCTGAGAATACCTTGATGGCCATCCTGATAAGCCAGTGGCATGAACATAGACCAGTCTAGACAACCGAACAGCAAGCCATGAGCTGAGAATTGCATTAGAACTGTTTCTTATTTCGATAGACCGGGCTATTGTGGAATGAAACCTCCGTAAATGTCGTGAATTTACCTGTGCGGGCAGCTCTTTTCATTATGGCCATCCTGCAAGTCCTAGAATTTCCATCCACTTATTGTGAATCTTTCTCACTGACCGCCAGAGTCTCTAGGGAATCTATTGGCCTTGAAAGGGCTTCAGCCAGTCACTGTCAATTTAGCCAGACCCAAGATAGATAAAGGATCTTCTCCAGCTGGGCGCATCACTAAATTCTGCATGGCGGTCCATATTCGTTCTTCACCAGTGTATATAGTTCGATAGTCCAAGTTCTGTAAGACATACATATTCATGTGCTGACGAATGTGACAGCGAGGGCCGAGCGACGATCACATGTACTTGCCCCGATTTCGTCAAGTGGCCAATAATAGGAGCCAGGGTAGATATTTGGCATTGAAGGTATCAGGTTCATATTACTAAATTGGTGTATTCATCTTGTTGTTTAGTGCCAGAGGTTTATCCCGTGTGTGGACTATCTATTTACACAGATATCACTGTAAAATCTTAGCTCATTTACGATAAAGTGTATAATTCCGGAATAAACTGGCTTTGCATTCCATATCTAACTAAGCGATAAAAGAGGCTTATTTCTAGAATCGACAATGGCTGTATCTTTGAACTAAGGTATTGAAACTCGGGTCTGCAATAGTTATTACTTTCACAAGCATGCTTAACGGTAAGTGAAGTCGAGTTTTCAGCTTCAGCCATACCGGTTATCTTTACTGGATTTGGAAGATGTCTTAAGTAGCAACCTCTCAAATAAAAGTAATGGAATCGAGAATGGCCTGTTTGACTTTACAGAAGGATCAGCCGGCATTGATCTAGAACGGCACGTCATGCGCCTCACGGTACATACGGAAGGATATCCGATTGCGTAGAAAGGAAGACGTAACTTAAGTGTTGTAATCAAACTTGTTGCCTTTCTTCGTCCTACACATTTCCCGTACATCTAGATATCTTAACTCTCTGTAGGCCCTTGGTCCAAAACGGAGTTGATAGCCTTTGAGACTCAAAAATCGAGTAGCCGTGGCCTGTTAATTGTTGTCCATGGGGGTTGAAAATATGCAGCCGCTTTCTTTTCGTCCATGTATGGCGCTACCGCTCAGCCAACATCGTATTTCGGCAAATCATAAGGACCACTCTTTTCTCAAGTGAGCAGAAAAGAGACAAGAAGGATACACATCTAGAAAGAAGTTGCCACTCGACATACGCGCGCTGGCGAAAAGAGTGCTGGACCCGCAGACGAATGCTCGTGTTTACCAGGAATCAACAGGTTTTCTCGTTTGACTTGTCGATTCTTGGTCGCAATGGCGACTAGAGGCTGAAGGCTATACCGAAAATTGCTTGCATCGCAAGTGATGACTTTGCCTCTCACCCTTCATCATTACAGACTGGAGACTCAGCGAGACGTACACGGTACGACCGTTCATGGCAACTAGGTTAGGAACTAAGCCATTTGTTATTTGCATTAGAGCCCTGCTGCTGGAATTATTTCTTCATACCTTAGATTCAAGCTGAGGCAAGGAAACAGCCCCGAGGATTATAGAGATTTCAAGAGACGTAGATAGTGCTATGACTGGGAACTAGATGGCATTTTGGTTTAAGACGGATCTTTTCTACCTAGGGCCACAACTTCTTTTGAGTTTTCAAGACGAGTGAGAATTATTGCTTTCTAATTCTGAGAAGGAAAAGGAGGGATTGAAGAGCAAAGAGGTTGTGCTTAGTAAGTCATAAGGATAATATGGGTACTCATACCTGCACAGCCGGCTGTGCGATTAGTATCACGTGCTTATTGCATAGCTGGCTGTGCGAATAAGTGTTAATAGAGATTAAAGCCTTATCTATATAGCCAGCTTTTACTTTAAAGTTAAT
>JAAOAJ010000382.1:0-46235 GCA_013781345.1 Fusarium coicis
GATATAGACAGGAAAAAAGAAATAAAATTACAATAAAGACATTCAAATCGAACCAAATCATTAATCAACCCTCTCGTGCTGACACTCTGGAAAGTTCAGCATGAAAATATTCCACCAAATCAGCAACTTTTGTAAATTTTCGGTCAAACAGTGATTTATCGCCACTTGCAGAGACAGTGACATCACCACTTTCACCAACAATAACGTTAAAGAAGAAATGGTGTTCAGGCAAATGAGTAATGCCAAGGCCGTCAATGATGGAGACCGTAGATGACGGCTCTGTAGCGGTGAAGTATTCAGAAGAGAGTGGCTCGGGAAGCCTATACCTTTCCAGAGCTTTAGGCCTGTCCGTGGAAACCCCGTTCTGGGATACCACATGATCGCGTCGGTGGATGATGTTCAAGTGCGAATTGAACATGGGACCCAGCTCTCGAACACCATCTGCCTGACTGAAGCAATTGAGCTGCGCGAGATGGCCCTGGATGAAGCCGAGTAGCTGTTCAGTCGAGGACTCCAAGTCAATAGAGAATGGCGTCACAGAAAGAGTTGGGATGCTCGCAGCAGTCAGATCTAGGGTTTGCGTGCCATCAGGTGATGAGAGAGATCGAGAAGCATGGTTGAGACCAAAAGTAGGCTTGGTTCGCTGAGTGAAGTGCTGGAGGGTCCTTGCGTAGGACAGAATGAGAGCTGCAGAGACCTCTGAGCTACTCTTCTGCAACAGCGACTTGATGCTATTCTGAGGGGTGGTGTTGGAGCTCGTCTTGAACTGAGGGCCATGCGCTGATAGAACAGTATGCTGAGTGCTGCGACCCAATACCGTCTCTTGAGCACCGGAAAGATGTCGCCTCCAGTATGTTTCCTCGGCGTCAGGTTGTCTGATTGCTCTGACACTCTGAACAACTTGCTCCAGTGATTGACGTGGCTGTAGGATATTGGCCCCGCTGAGAAGACCGTCGAGGTCGTGCTCAATCGCCTTGATACTCCATGCGTCATAAAGTGCATGATGGAGTCTCAAGACAACCGCTTTGCCGTCTGCAGCTTCCAAGAAAGAGAAGCGGATTGGAGGCTCCTTCAAGTCAGATGCCTTGGCATTTTCCTGGCTCACATGCTCCGCGATCAGCTCCTCGACAGCCTTCGACGGGTCTGACAAGGCTCTGAAGCGCGATCGGGTTGACCATTGCTCTGACAGAGTGACTTGGTACAGTTCGGTAGCGGTCGCTTCTGTTGCAAAGGTGGTTCGGAGGACATCGTGGGCTTTTACAAGCTCAGAGCAACAGGCCGCAACTTGTTCCTTGTCGAAGGCATCTGGTAGTCTGTAAACCCACGGGGCCTCAAAGAATCTCTTCCCGTTGTGCAACCAAAGCTCAAGGTGGGAGCGCTGACCGGGCAAAGCTGGGACGATAGACTTGATAAGATGTTCCGGCTGTCCAAGGGTCTTAGCTATCGCCGACTTCAAACCTTCTCGAGGAGGCTCCGGTTGATGCCAGGCGCCATTTGTTGTTGGCTTGTGCGAAGATGCTGGGCGGGTGACGATGTCGCGAACGCTGGCACCCTTCATGATCTCAAAGACACTGACACCAAGTCCAAGTTTCTGTTTCAGAAGCTTCGATAGTCGAATGGCCAATATCGAGTCCAGGCCAACACTGATGAGTCTCGTGTTGTAACCGATCTTCTTCCCACCTCGCCTTGTACCGACAACCGCCTCGACAAGCTTCAATGCTGCATCTGCTTTTGAAGTCGAGCCATTCATACCAGGCTCCGCCGCATCGATCTTTGACTCTTGAGGTGGCGTGTTGTTGACTGTGTTGAGGGACTTGGTGTCAACGACAGGCATGTCAAGTCCATGAAGAACGTGGTCCAAGGCTGCACTCAGACGTTTACCCAGTGAATCAACCTGTTCTTGAGGTAGCTTGGCCCTGAGCTTTCCATTGAGGTTATTGTCCCTGATATGGAAGCTGACGATCAGAGGATAGTCATCATAGGCTGACCCAGTCGCATCACTAGCTTCAACCTGCACGGACTTGAACAGCTTCTCCGAATCATCGCTGGTATTTGAAGACCCAAGAACTCCGTCAAATACGAATAGACTCTGGAAAAGGGCTGTAGGTGCATCTGTCTTATCATTCCCGGATCTCCAGAGTGTCTGGACCTTCCTCAGTGAAGCCATTGAATTAGTGCCTCTTGCACTGTCGATCTGTTTCTGCACAAGTGCTAAGGCCTGCAAGACACTGATGCAGCCGTCGGGATCACCAAGCTGCACTCTCATAGGCAACGTGTTGATGACGGGGCCAACGATGCCAACATCATCATCAGCATCCGTGGAAACAACCTCTCCGTACACAACGTCACCTTGTCTGTAGAGGGACTCGCACAAGACCTTGATCCAGGACAGTTGAAGTGCTGCTTTGATACTCACGCCGAGATCTTGGCATTTAGACTGGAGAAGCGACAGTTTGCTCGTCTCCAAGCTGAAATGGACAGCAGACGATGCTTTGAGATCATCGCTGGGGAAATCAAGGGGTGTATACGTGTAGTCGCGAACTAGATTTGTCCAATAGGCAATTGAGGCCCGCTGTGAAGAGGCAACAGTCCTTGCAAACGGTCTGTACAGATGCTTGGGCTCGTCGACGCCTTCAGTGAGATCATTGTTGAGACGCCGACGGTAGTACTCTTGGAGAATGCTCCAGATAAACTGAATAGATGTTGCATCATAGAGAGCATGATGTATTCGCAAATGTACTCGGCCAGGAATTGTTGGTTGAAACTCCCAGCTGACCCGATCGCTTTGCTCCGTGGGAGATACGATACCAACCCACGGGGACTCATCATCATCAGTGAAAATGAATCGGGTCCTGAGGATCTCACATGCTTGAGCCGTATCTTTTACAGCAGCGAAAAACTTGTCAAGACTGGGTGTATCATGCGCAAGAGCATAGTCAGAAAGTTGGATGGCATGAACATAAGTGTATGCATCGCCGTCAGTGGCGAGAGATGCACTAAGCATGCCCTCTTGGAGCGGTGTTGCGATGAACATGAGACTCTTAGCTAGACGCTCAATTCTTCTGTCATAGAGCTCAGTGTCACTTAACTTGCTGCTAGTACGCTCGCTGCTGGATTGCGACTTGATGGTGTCAACTGAAGCAGACTTGGCCTTTGCATCTTGCAGAAGCTGAGCGACGCCTTTGATGGTTCGTGCTTTGATCACGGCGTGTGAAGACAGCTTGGTCTTGTGCAACTTGTTGATAGACTTGACAAATGGAAGAACGGTGATGGAATCAAGACCGAGCTGGTACAATGATGTCGAGTTGGGCTTGGATGACAGCTCAGATGGATTGAGGTGGACGAAGCGACTGAGGGAAGCTTGTACATCAGATAGTGCCTGATTGTAACTTGGTGTAGCTGTCGAGGTGTTATCGCTTCGAGAGCCATTGGAGACTTGGGCTGGTAGAGCCTTTGAAGTGAGAGGTGAAGTGACAACATCTGACACTTTGACGGTCTTGTCAGCGCAACTGCACACAACCTTCTCAAACAGTCGGCCAACATCCTTGAGTTGCTCTACGTTCAAAGCCCCAGCAGAAGAAAGTGTCAGCATGATCTTTCCATCAGCATGGACATCCACGTCAAACGCCAAAGCCATGTCGCTACTGCTACGAGTAGGCAAGGCGGTCATCTGTCCTGGTTTTACGTGACTGGGTTCGTTGGCAGACACGATGTTGATACTCAGGAGGCTGTCGAAGAGCTTGTCTTCTGATCCAGACCAGCGCTGTACTTTATCGACGCTGACAAGTGACATGGCACCTTGGCACACATCAAGGTGAGACTTGTGAACTCGTTGCGCCAGCTGGGGCAGAGTCTCATCGAGGCTGTTGATGGTCGCGGCTCGAGTGAGAGTGTTGAGGCATGGGCCAACAAAGTTATCAACATCTTTGGCAACACCATCTAGCAATGGCCGAAGTGACATAATAAAGCCGTAGACAACGGACGACTTCTTGGTGAGTTGGACGAGGCACAAGGTGACAGCCAGCTGGAATGCGGAAGACGCCGATACCGTTCCTTCAGGTCCGGGAGAGTGAGCCTTGAGTCTGGCGTTAAGCTCGGAAGTAGTGTACCCAAGACAAAGAGTCTGACGAGCCATGATACCACTCGTGTTGTTATCATCAATATCTCCAACTCGGCATGGTTGAACACCCTGCAGTTGTTGTTGCCACGACCGTCTTGTAGCATCGAGTTGCTCGTTCGATAGGCTACAGTGATTCGAGATGGAGGACAAGGTTGCTAAGCTACTGGCCGCAGCAATTGCCGACGTCTGGCTGTTGTAGGCCTCTTCAAGCTTGCTTTTGAGGGACTCGATAGCAACACCGTCGAATAATGCGTGGTGGATGTTGAGTGTCACGATGGTCTCGTCTCCGTCGATTTCAGAGAGCTGTAGTCTGATGGGAGGTTGTGTATTCATCTGAGACACAATATCCGCTGGATGCCCATGATCACCGAGAGGAGAAGATGGCAGCGACCGAAGAACGACCTGGAAGATCTGACCGTCATCTTCACGTTGAAAGAAGCAAGTTCGGAGCATCGCTTCCGATGCGATGACTTCTTCAGCGATCTTCTTCCATCTGTTGATGTCTGTGTTGGGACTGAGGCGGTAGCTGAACTGTGCCACGTATGGTACGTCGTGTCCTTCGGTGTTCTCTCTTTCATTGGAGGCACTAAGCCAAACGAGGGAGCGCGCGATGAGAGCAGACTGGAGAGGAAGACAAGGAAGAACGGCTTCGATGTTAGTTGAATCAAGACCTCCTGGAAGGGGACCGAGGTCTGATCCGCTGATAGTCGGTATGTGTAGATCGTCCGTGGATGTAGGTGTGGACAGAGGTGTGCTGTTAGTCGGGCTGCAGCTCTCTTGTTCATCGTCAAGTCTTGCAATATCTGCAACTGTGCACGATGAAGAGAGGAGATGTGTCATCCTCAACTGAGAAAAGCCGCGTTTTCTCAAAAGAGAGACTAAGTTCACCGCCGAAAGACTGTCGATACCAAGACGTTGGATGCCGCTGGTGCTTGACGCCTTGACACTGCCACCAACGGCTTCTTTAATCGCCGCGACCACAATCGACTCCTTCGCAGTCAAGCCAGCCGCAGATCCAGGCACGTCTCCCGAGGTGCTGCCATACGTTTCGTGATCCTGCTGACTGGCTACGAAGTCCTTTGCCAAACGTGCCAAGATCTTGGTATCGACCTTGCCAGAGGCGGCGAGGTATGGGATCTTGGAAACCCAGACCATTGTTGGTACCATGAAAGCAGGGAGCTTATCTTGGCACTTGTTCTCGATCATCTCGAGCAGTGAAGCCGACTCCTCATCTTGAACCTCAAGTAGCTCAACCTCCTGTTCAGCCGGACTCTTGGGACTACTAGTCGTCCTAGCGATGAAGCCAAGCAGCTCTTGTTGTTGATTCGAGCTATCACCTCCAGTGGAAGCAACCGCAGCTGCAAAGTCAAAGGCACCCTTGTCAGCGGCAACTTGCTTCAGGAAGCCAACGACCTCATCAAGCTCAAGTCTCTGTCCGCGAATCTTGGTTTGCTGGTCAGCTCTGCCAAGGAACTCAAGTGATCCGTCGTTCATCATCCTCATCATATCGCCTGTTCGGTAGACTCTCTTGCTGGTGCCGTCAGGGAGAGAAATAGTCTGGAAGCTCTTGGCCTGTTCGACAGGACGATTGAGATAACCCACTGCGACCTGGGGACCAGCGATGCAGAGTTCACCTGACTGGCCTCTTCTAGCAATGACAAGATTGCCGTCATCGGCGTTGGGACATAGAAGTAGAGCTTCAAGGCCTTGTAGAGGAAGGCCAAGATTCCGAGCGTTGGAGTCTTGATGCACAGCATGGCCCAAACATCCAATGGTGGCTTCTGTAGGACCGTAGAAGTTGAAGAGAACAGCCCGATCGTCTGTGGCGCCCGAGTCTTGTGTCTGGGCCCACGTGTTCAGAAGCTCGTTCGAGGCCTTCTCTCCGCCAGTAGTGACTACTCTCACAGATGGAACATCCTCAGGTCGTAGCCTCAATTGGCTCAACACCGAGGGAACAGATCCGAAGTGCGTAACCTTCAGCTCATTGATCAGCTCCTTCAGATTGGCCATCATGGTTGTCCGGTCCTTGCCGATAACTGCCCGATGACCAAGGTGCCAGGGCACGAACAGTTGCGTCAGATGAGGATCGAAGGCGCGGGAAGTCAGGTTGAGATACTTTCCAGTACCACCGAGCCTTGCAGTAGCAGGCGAGTGTTCCATCAATCGAGTGCTGAATGCAGAGATGAAGTGACAGAGGTTGCTGTTGGAAACTCGAACGCCCTTGGGACGACCAGTAGATCCAGAGGTGTAGAGGAGATAACCGCCAGTGCTGGTTGGCGGTGGGATCTTAGATACCGGCCAAGACAGAATGATATCGATGTCATCATTCGCGTCAGGGAGTAACAGCAGAGGAGGATCGTTGGCATTGCCAAGTCCCAAGTCGTTGAAAAGCTCATCGGTTGTAATGACAAGCTTGGCACCCGCGTCTCGAATAAGGAGCTGTTTGCGAGCTGAAGGCAGATCCTCATCGACGGGAAGATACACGAATCCAGCACGGAAAATGGCCAGAGTGACTGCCAAGGACTTGATATCTCTACCAAGGCACATAGCTACAGGGTCATCAGGCTGTAGACGAGCCTCATGCTGGATCAATCTCGAAGCTATGGCATTGGTGAGCCTGTCGAGCTGGGCATACGTGATGGTCTTTGAACCAATCTCCTCTTCGTCATCTGAGGATTGAAACATAACTTCCTCAGCGGCGATCCAATCTGGATGCTCTGATGCGTGGAAGGAAACGTGTTCCGACGGATTGACAGCTTCGTTCTCTTCGCTGGAAGCTTCGCCACTGATGGACAGAAGACTCTTGATCATTCTGTTCTGGAGCTGAGTCAAAGGTATTTTCGGAGCCTCGGTCATAGCCTGCGCTTGGGCAAGGATCTGGTCCAACAAAAGGTCCAACTGTGGCTGGGAAATGCGACGTCCATCTCCAGTGAGCTCAATCGTTCGATTCGCCTCAAAGATGTTCAGCGCAAGCGGATGCTCAACGTTGAGCGACAATGCCTGGCCAACCTCCTTGAACATGGACGGACTTGCTTCAGCTTGGTTGCCATCTGACGCAGGGTGGTAGACAAAAAGACCTGGGAGTGGCGCGTTGCTACTAACGCTTCCTCGATTGAGCATCTTCTTGATATCCACGGGATGAAGATTGTGTGTGCTCTGGAACATATGTGCTGACTCGGAGGCCATCTCCTTCCAGAGTTTCTCGGATGAAGCAGCGTTGGAGCGGACAATGAGAGGAAGGGTTGCTATCGCGGGACCAACAACTCGTGCGAGATCTGGGTGGAGGACTCTTTGAGAGATAGTGTGACCGAGGACGACGGCATCGAGTTCAAGGTATGAGGCGAGAATGCAGCCAAAGGCGGATTGGAACAGTGTTGGAAGTGCAACTACCCAAGTAGATCGGAGGAATGGGGCGGAAATGTCTTTCCTCGACATGAGAATCTTCTGAACTTGTTTCTGCCGGGACTGTGTGAGATCAGGGAAAGGTGCGTTCAAAATGCCTCCGCTGGCCGTCTTACTGATCTCATCCAGTCGACGACTCCACAGCGCAGCTGCTTCGTATCTCTTCAGTGGAGTCGGTAACAGCCCTAGGCTGAGGCCAGTCTCAAACTGCACAACTCGGGCAACATCTCCGACAGACTTCATGTGATACAAGCTCGTGACAGTCTCTAAGAAGACATCGGAAGCTACAGCGTCGTAAAGAGCATGATGCATACTGAGCATCATCTTCTTGGTGTCTTCGACAAAGGTAATAGCCCATGGTGTCTCAATGGTAGTCGTTGGAGACAACTCAAGCTGCAGCTTCTTAGCCAGTTCACCGAGGCCCTGGTTCTCCTCAGAGCGAATCTGACACCAGTGCAAGCTCGGCTTCTCGCGAATCAACTGGAGGATCGTAGAGTGAACACCCTTCTCACGAGCCCAAGAAACCGTGTTGTCGCTGCCATCGACATCTAGTTGTGTCAAGGGTACAAAGACTGTTCGCAGGATGTCGAAGCGCTTAGCTGCGACAGTCCAAGCTCTCTTCAACTGGCGTTCATCGACGTCGTCTACGTGGCTGAGATCGAAGATACGATGTGCCCAGTAGGCTTGTGGCTCGAGCATGGTCTCGACAATGAGGGACTCTTGCATGGGTGTTGCGGGGAGGATGTACAGAGTATCAGAGGGTCGCATGTCCCCTTTGATGTTGTCAGTAAGCGCCTTCTTGATTGACGCAAGCCATGGTGTTTCTGTCTCTCCTGCTTGGGTAGACTGGCCTACCTCAGCCACCTTTGGCATTCGGCTGAGCGTGACGCCGACCAGTCCTCCCAGAGTCTCACACCTCATGAGATCCAGAACTCCAACTTGACACTTGAGCTCTCGCCTCAGCAACCAAGCAAGTTTCGTAACTTGCAGTGAGCTAAGGCCGAGACCTGCCAAACTGTCATCGGGGGAGAGGTTCTCTGTTGGGATGTTGAAATGTCCGGCGATTGTCTGCAGAATAGGTAACTGATCCTTCGCCCACTGTTGCTTGGCCTGATTGCTCTGCCCTTGCGATTGTGTCGAGTCATCTCTGCCAGCCAGCAGATTGAGATCTGACTCGGCGTAGATAGCCTGCAGCGCCTTACGATCAACCTTGTTAGAGGCAGTTCTCGGCATGGTTGTATCCAGAACAACAACGTGTCCAGGGACCATGTACGCAGGCAGAAGGTCCTTAGCTCGCTTAAACACCTGAGATCTAATCTCGGAAGTGTCGACGTTGCTAGCCTTGACAGAGACAAATGTGACAACGACTTTGTTGTTGTTACCAGCGGGTGCGCCTGGGCGCTGAAGATACAACGTCTCTACATGTTCAACGGTGGCGTAGTCGTCCTTCAGACTTGCACACGCTGCACTGATCTCACTGAGTTCAATGCGGATGCCAGTGATCTTGACGAGATCGTCGTTTCGACCAAGAAACTCGAAGCCATGGTCGTTCAACCGCACGAGATCTCCAGTGAGATAAATGCGCTCGTCGATGCCCGGACCGCCCTGGATGAATGCCTTGGTAGTCTTGGCTTCGTTTGCAAGATATCCTTTGCCGACTTGTGCACCACCGAGAGCAAGCTCACCAACTCCGTACCGAGGAACAAGCTCCCATTGCTTGGTGCCCTGTGGGGTCTCAACCTCGCGTACAGCGTATGCCGTGCAGTGATCCAGTGGAAAGCCAACGTTGGCAGCCTTAGCCGTGTCTCTACTCTTCCCAAAGAACTGTCTCATCGTAGAGACGACGGCGTTCTCAGCTGGGCCGTACGTGTTGTATGCACGAGTCGTTATGTCGGGATGCGCCCAGGCCTCAGCGACATCTTCCGTCAGCTTCTCGCCAATAAACGTCACGTACTGAAGAGTTGAACCCTTGAGTTCCTGCACTGCAATGCTGGCTCCAAATGAAGGTGTCAGATGAGCGTGGGTTGGACGAGACTTCCAGATGAACTCAGTAAATGTGCCCAAGACCAGCTCTCGTGTACCGCTGATGACACTTCCAGCCAGGCCCCAGGTGTAGAAGAGGTCTTGCACGAAGACATCAAAGCTGTAGGCAGAGAGCTGCAGGGTTCGGACCTGCTCACGATCGTCGTGCTCGACGAGGACTTGCAGGTCACGCATCGCTTGGGCTGCAGCGCTGTGCTGAATCATGACACCCTTGGGCTCACCCGTTGTTCCGGAAGTCCACAGAAGATATGCCAAGTCCTGCCCAGTGATCTTGGAGACGCTGTTGCGTGGTTTGGCTTGAACCGATGTACTGTGGTCATTGTACTTGTCCACCATAATGACTTGTACATCCTTGAGGGCGTCTTGAGCAAGACAAGGCTCTACAAGAGGAAGAGACTCGGTTGTTGTGAGAAGCACCTTGCTCTGTGCTCGAGCGATGAGAGACGTTCGACGTTGAACTGGAGATGTTGTGTCGATTGGACACCATGCAGATCCAGCCTTGAGAATAGCCAAGACAGCTACATATAGCTCTACACTGCGTTCCATACAAATAGGAATGATGTCAATATCCTGCTCGCGCAAGATGTTCGCCAGACCGTTGGCTCTAGCATCAAGCTCTGCGTAGCTCATCTCAACGGGAGCAGAGTCGAGTGACGAGTAGAAGCTCAGTGCAAGAAGATCCGGCGTTGATACAGCTTGATCCTCAAACTGAGCATGCAGAAGCTGAGCTCTGTCGCGAACCTCTCTGGCTGCCTCATCCAAACCTCCTTCTTCCACAACTGGGATCGTCCCCTCCGCAGACAATAGGCCTCTGTCAATGCGCGCCGGCAGACTCTGTACCAGATCATCAGCCAGTGACTTCAAAATAGTCTCGGTGAGTGCAGCAAACTGCTTGACAATGCATGCTGCAGAAGTTTCTGAGAATGTCTCGTCGCGATACGTCAACTTGAAGACGACATCATCGAATGTCCCATTCCTACCAGGCGAGTTCGGGTTCGTGGGGAAGACTTCAGCAAACATGGCAAAGTCGTAACGTATAGCAGGGTTTGAGATCTCAGTCCAGAGCAAGGGTGCCTTGTCTGATCCATCCTCTTCGGGTTGGGGATATGCTTGCAAGGCTAGTGCTGTGTTGTAGGGAAGTGTCTTGAAGACACCAAAGGATGTGTGCCTGTGACTCTGGGCAAATCTGGAATGGTCCATTAAGCTGCTGACGAACTGCTTAAGAGTCTGCACTTCAGGTAAGGCAACTCGGCAGGGTACAACAGAAAATGTTGGGCCGTGGACAAATTGATCATGACCTGAAAGAACACTGCCAAAGGTGACATCGTCGGTGTCTGCCTCAGAGAGGATATGCAGAAGCATGGCCCAAGAAGCTTGAAGAATCGTGAGCGGAGAGCCTCCTAGTGATCTGCTCTTACTCTCAAGAAGCTCCCAAGGAATCGGACTGGTGTGTTGTACCATAGCATGTTGACGATTCTTGGTTGAAGTCGGCTTGACGTTGTTACCGCTGATAGCCCCAAGCGGCTCAGTCTCCCATCCTTCCAGAGCCTTCTGCCACAGCTGGTCTGTCTCTAGGTTGACATTGGATGCCCAGTCGAAAACAGCGTCGTAGATCCCTTCACGTGGAAGTGGCTGAAGGCCACAGTATTGACGGGTGACGTCTGTCATAAGCACTTCAAGTGATGGCCCGTCACAGATGCAGTGTGCAGCGCTTAAGATCAGAAGACCACTACTTCCAGCCTCTTCGGGATCAATGATCTGTACATGGTACAGTCTGTGCGACTCTAGGCTGAGATTCTCCTCCGCAAGATCCAGCCAGGTTTGCGCGCCACTAGAGATACTGCTAGGGCTGGTTTTCCTGTCCGTAATCCGACTAGAGTTACCACTTAGTCTCTGCCATGCGTCTGGCGTCAAAACCACTTGGAGGAATGGGGAAAGGTCGTCGTTACAGGGGAGCATTGCCGTTCGATAGATGGCCTGTCTTAACATCGTCATTTCAACAGCGTCCTTGAGAGTTTGTACTGAGACATCAGGCCTGAGTCTAAGCGTGGTGTGGCTGATGTAGTTGCGCTTGTCTATGGCAAAGCTCACTGCCAACTGACTCTGGGTGCTAGTTGCAGGCAGAATCATCTCAATGTCTGGTTCAGAAAGGCTCAGCTTGTCCAGAACTTCTGATGTGTGCTTCGTGGAGAATGCCTCAAGTTGAGCCTTTGTCCTGGCTTGCTTGCCAGCTTTGGTGGTCGAAGCATCGGTGCCTTGACTGTCGGGGAAGAAAACGGAACGGATAGTCGCGCTGTGGTCGAGGAGAAGTGCCAGTGACGGCTCAAGTCGAGGGTCCTCGGAACCTGGCCAGCGCTTCCTAACGTCTCGCAAAATCCTCATCGCACGAAGACTGTCGATTCCTGCTTTGGCAAGGACTGTCCTTGCGGTGATGGATGGACCTGAGGTAGACGAGTCGCTCAGAACATTTTCCGCGATTGAGATGAGATACTGCTCAAGCTCTGCATCTTGAGGATCTGTCAGAGGCTCAATGCTCTCGACCATACCGCGATCAGTAGATTCTCGGTCATCAAGCTCGGTCTTTAGCATCCCGTTGACCAACGCCAAAGCTGCTCTGCGATCTGCCTTGCCGGAAGTAGATCTGGGAAGAGCGTCGACTTGCAAGATCTTGAAAGGCCTCATGTAGTCAGGGAGATGATGCTGAGACGCCTCCAGACACGCCTGGTGTACAAACTCGAAGTCCTCAGTCGGATTAATGACAACCAGACTCACGACCTTCTCTGAACCCGCTTCTGCACCCTGCATCCACACGCAGGACAGAGTCTCCTTGACAGCAGGGACCTTACTGGCCAGAACACTCTCAATCTCACCCAGCTCAACACGTCGTCCGCTGAGCTTAACTTGATCATCAGAGAGTCTGCCCAAGAACTCCACCATGGGAGAACCGGTCTTGTTCCAAACAATTCGAGCCCTATCGCCAGTCTTGTAGACGCGGCCCCATCTAGGGTCATCTCGGAATGCTGCGTCTGTTTCATCTGGCCGGTTCAGGTAACCCACCTTGCTCACTTGAGGTCCAGTGATGACAAGTTCTCCCACTGCGCCCATGGGGAGCGGCTTCAAGCTACCGCCAGGTTGAGGAGTTGACTGGTTCTGGGCAATTAGAACACCGCAAGTTGCTAATGGCGTTCCGATGACAGAGCCACGCTGGCCTTCAGGCACATGAGGCTGTGCAATACAGTAGATAGCCGTCTCGGTAGGTCCGTATCCGTTGTAAATGCCCTTCGGCACTTGGCTAGTTTCCTCCTTCGCGATTGAGTTGTAGGGAGCAAAGTTCTGGAGAAGCCGAGCATTCAAGGTCTCACCACCGACCATGAGTCCACTGATTGAAGAGGGATCTAGCAAGCTGGCGAAGCTAGGCGTGATATTGGTGATATCAGCCTCCAAGGTAGTAATAACCTTGTCGATGTTTTGTAGAGTGAATTCTCGCGGCGCACAGCAAAGCGTTGAGCCCGTACTGAGAGTCCAGAAGATCTCGAATAGTGAGATGTCAAAGGTCGGTGTAGCACCTTGGAACCACCTGACAGGCTTGGATGTAGAAGACGCGAGGGGAAAACCGTAGTGAGCGCTCAAGGCAGAGACAGTGCATGAGGCTGAGAGATGGCTGACAGCTACTCCTTTGGGCAGTCCAGTGGTTCCTGATGTGTAGAGAATGTATGCCAAGTTGTTCGCACTCATTGGTGTCGGTGCTGGCTGCTGCTCTGGTTTAGTATCGCAAGACTGCAGGAAGGGAGTCACGTCGATAGCCTCTAACGAGGAATCGACGAAGCGTGGCGACTCCGATCCCAAGAAGGACGTCGTTGCAAGTAACACAGATGGCTTCAAATCTGCCATTAAAGCCTCTTTTCTCTCAGCGGGTGCGTCCACGGCAATGGGACAGAAGGCTACTCCCGCCTTTAGAGCTGCTAGATAGGAGATGTAGAGTTCTGGAGATGGGCCAATGAGCACTGCGACTGTCTTGAGAGACTGCGTTGACTCCTCGCAGGCCTTCGCGATCTTGCCCGCCAACGCTGTCGCTGCGTTTGCGATCTGGCGATATGTAAAGATCACGCGACTCCCATTCTCGAGGTCCGTCAGGTAGTCAATAGCGACTCTCTCTGGACTCTCAGACGCGCGCCTCTCAAACTGGTGATGAAGAAGCGAAGCCTTCGCACCATGGTTTATCAAAGTCTCATCTTCGTGAGTGAGGGAGAGGGGCTCAGATCGTGAGGGAAAGTTGAGGACAGAAGGTTGGGTCCATTCGGATTCAGTAAGAATGTCATCTAGCATGCAACCAAGAGACCTCAGGGCAGACTCGGGAATGATACTAGCATCCGTCTTGAGTTGGGCATGGTGTTCTTCAAAGTGAAGTTGAAGGATCTGTCCAGAACATCAGCATACAAATGACCCCTGACTTATTGAACTAGCATTAACTCACCTTGCCTTCACCGATAGAGAAATCAGATGGAATATCCTGATGACTTGCAAGTTTAACAAAACAGAAGCTACCAAGGTTGTTTCCCTCAAAACTCGAATACTGGGCAAAGATGAAACCACCTCGCTTAGTATCTTGAATACAAAAGTTCTCCCCTTCATCGAGAACGACAAGATGAGATACAAGCTTCACAAATGCCTTGATGGCGGTTTCTTCATCAGGTCTTGGCTCGACAGAGCTGGTCCAGCTGATTGGCTGAGAAGCCTCTGTCGAATGCTGGTGAGTATGCAGTGGCCGAAGCTGCGTAACGGGAGGCCGAGTCATAGACATGGTGTCATCCATGATGTTAATAGTATCCTTGTCTTGCGCCGTGTTACAGCTGTCTGGTAGTTCGTGATACTCTGCCGTGGTGTTTACCAGATCATCAAACAGACACAGGGTCTCTGTCGCAAACCACCAAATTACGTCGGCCGTTATCGCTCGGCAATCTTAGCACGGCAGCCAACCAGACTGATGACGATGTCCACCTCAATGAAGCTAGGAACCTTCGTTCAGCACAGTGCATCATGGCGTATGGAGCCAAAAGTGGTAGGTAGCTACAGTGTCCATATTCGGTGAAACGTCCGATCCTTGCTGACACCCATAATTCATCTCGGCCAGCGTAACGCAGTGGGGGTCTGATGATCTGATAAGATTACGGTTACCTACAGTGCAAACAAAAATAAGCTCGGTTAGCTCCGGTGACTCAATGCAGCCACGCCAACTTTAACAAGTTTTACGTTATCTCTCCGAAGACCTTGGCCACAATCGCGATAGCTGCATCAGATAATTCTTACTCATCGCGGCAAATGCCAAGTTACGTCATGGGAATGACAATTGCAAAAACGAGAATGTCTCAATTCTTTCAGGGTCCGGTCTGTCGATCTACCATGCTAACTGAATTAAAGCGCCGCCCCCCAATTTTAGACAAAATGCGCCTCCTGGAAAAATCGCTCACGCTGCAGGGCGAACAGCATGGCCGTCTTGTGCGGCAGGTGGAAACGCTTCTTCCTCTCCTGCGGCAAAAACCTGTCCTGGATCTGAACGTGGTTAAGATCGTACTCAGGCTCGGCTATCACCTGCTTAGTGCGAGGATCGCGCAGGAAGCAACAGTGCTTGATCGACGTGGCGACAGCCTGATACCGCTTGCCGCCGCGGAAGCGCTCTTCACCCACTATAATGTGTGAGTTCTGGTCGTGCTCGCCCACAGTGATGTTGCAGTTGGACCTAAAGAAGCAGGCTGCGTTGTCCTCCAAGACCCATCCAATCTCGGTGTAGCCTGCGAGTTCTCCGTCCCACTCAAACACACACGACATGGTATGGGGGTCTTCCAGTTGCTTGGCAAGGTATGCTCGATGATGCTCGTCTGGTCCACGCTCTTTCCATGCCTTGTTGACTCGGTCGGAGTTTTGCCATCGCTTGTATGTCTCGAAGTGAACGGGATTGGACGCGTCGATGTGTCGGATTTGTAATTGCTGACCAAGCTCGACGATGAAGCGGGAGTAGATGACAGTGCCAGGCTTGGGCTTGGGAGGTCGAACGGGATGAACGGTGCAGACGTTGCCCTTGCGCGTGAAGCCCAATTGGTTCGCGAAAACGCCCATTGTGCCGTTGAAGCCTGGGAATGATGTCACTTCAGGTCGTGACTGAAGCCAGTGCTGTGAGTCGGGTGCTCCAGCGCCTTGCCAGAATGCATCGTGGGAGAGCCAGTAAATAGTTTCGCGAGGAGTTGTAGTAGGTGAGAATGGCGACAGCACACCCAAGCCCGTGCACTTGATGTATTCGCCAATTCTTTGGCTGTCAACAGAGATAGCTATCAAATCATCATCTCTGTGATCTGGGTGCAGCCACAGAGCGTAGATAGACGCCCAGGTCAATGCGAGGTCTTGCTGTCTACCGTGAGATGCGAAAGGTGAACGAGGATCAGCGACGTCAGAGTTGAGAATCTCTAGCTCAAAAACAGTACCGAATTGAGCTCTGTTGTCGTTGACCATGGCTGGCGATATTCTGGTCTCTCGGCCATCCATTGACCATCGCGCCAATGTCGTGTCGCCAGATCCAACAAGATAGTCATTTCCATCGCCATGCCCAGTATTAGCAATCCAGATATTGGTTTCGCCGTCGGGGAGTCTGAACGAGGTCTCTTTAGAAGTGTCCCAAGCCTCTTTTGGTGGCGTTGGGTTACGTGAGGGAGCAACGGAGGTGATGCGGTCAGTAGTCATGCTGGGCGACAACGTCTATAAGTGTTGTCAGTAGGAAGCCAAGACTACGACAAGATAACCAAGTGGGCTCACAAAGATAACGATATCAAAATGAAGAGTGATTGCTGGGTTTACACCTGTCTTGGAGTCTCATCGACAGAGAGATGGAAGCAGACAAGGAGTTTTAATACTAATTACCTTCACTCTGTTTGGCCAGCTCGATACGATGATCATGCTCAAAAGAGTTGCTAGTCCCCCTTCTACGTTTCATTCACAATCTCATTTAGCTGCGGCCGATGAGGCAGTCCGTTGTGACATGACATGCGTGCCCCCAGATGATTCAATCCAGGGTAGCTCATCAGCCAAGCTTAGGCTTCGGGGTCTCACATGCATTATTACATCTGTCTACATGGCCTCGGAGGATCCCTACCCTGTGCCATGTTCAGGCAGTTCAATTGTAATATTGACACTGATTTTACACGAGATGTTTGTGAGAACAACTGGTACACAGGAACCGACAGAGGTCCTCGGTAAGGAAACCGTCCTAAACGAGAACTAAAACCCCACCAACGTCATATGCCACCATAACTTTTATGCTTGTTTCACCGCACCGAGCCGTGTTTCTCACATGCCGCCTCTGATAGGTCAATCCGTAACAAATAGCGCATGACTCGCCCCGAAACTGTGTGGAGATCGGCATTTCTTTTCCCCTTTTAAGTGGGATCAAGTGCCGGGGTTAAACTCGAATGAGGAAGCCGACCGTAAGCTTATTTAATTTCCTTGCTTCGAACCCACCGCAGGAAGTTATGTAATCGAAAGCGGTTACGTATTTTAATGTGAGAACGAAACAGGCTAAACAGGTTCTGATGCTAAGAGGCAGCCACCTAGATCAACGGCTTGAGGAAGGTGATGGAAGCAAAGACAGCGTCGTCCGTTCTTTGCATCCACTTACACTAGCCCCATCGCGTATAACCCGCGATGTAACCCTGAATGGAATTATTGCTGATCTGCACACCTTCCTAAGCGGGTATCCACACAGTTTTTGGATCCTGCTTTGGGAGATCCCTCCGAATACGGACCTACAAGCATGAAGTGCACGCTGGCTCTTAGCCGGCCTAGACCATGGTGACAGAGCCATCTGCCGAGTGAGACTCGTTCGAGAAGCAAGTTTGGTCTCAACCACCATGGCCAGCAACGACTGGAAGAGCTTCCCCCCAAGGAAGTGGTACAGAAGAGTGCCCTTCCTATCAGCCAAGCCAATACAGCAGAGACTCACTGCGCCCAAGGTCTCTACGCCAGGCAATGTCGAGCATCAAAATGAAGACAAGCTTCCTATGCCAGAGCTTCAGGCAAACTGGCTGTCGATTTTGACCTTCAACTGGCTAGGACGTCTTTTGCGAACGGGCTACACACGACCTCTTCAAGCAGATGATCTGTATGATATGCCCAGCGACAGGTTGGCAGAAGATCATGCAAATTTTCTGGAAGAAGCTTGGGCTGCAAGACTCACTACAAATCGGGGACGAAAGCCTGTCACTTCGTCGAATCCGTTCTCATGGAGGCCGTTCTGGGCAAGACATACCACTGACACGACTGTCTTGACATTGGCTCTGAACGATGTATGCTTCAAATGGTTCTGGCTTGGAGGACTCTTCAAGCTTGCTGGAGACTTGTCGCAAATCTTATCGCCCCTCCTCATCAGATTCCTCATCGCCACGTTGTCAGACTCATCGCAACAAGGTCTTCGCTCAGGCTTTGGCTATGTCGTTGGACTCTTTCTTCTTCTCGTCTTCTCAGTCACCTCAAACGTCCATGGCTTTTATCGCTCTTACACGACTGGCGTCTTGCTCCGCGGCGCGTTGATGCACGTCATTTATCGCAGAGCTACGACACAGCTCAGCGAAAAGGCCAAGCTCAAACATGGTCTCGGTACTGGAAAGCTTATGAGTCTCATCAGCGCTGATGTGACGCGTGTTGACTTTTGCTGTGGCTACTTCCACGTCGCATGGACCAGTATTTTTCAGATGCTGCTCTGCTTCGCCTTGACGGTGTGGACCATGGGGTACAGCGCTCTACCTGGATTTGGTCTGCTTGCCTTGCTGTACCCTCTTCAGTCTTTCATGATGGGCCGTTTACTTCGCCTACGACGAGGCAGCATGCCGTTCACGGATGCCCGAGTCAAAGCAGTCGTTGAAGCAGTCGCCGCTATCCGCCTCGTCAAAACAAACGCTTACGAGGAGAGCTTGCTCTCCAAGATCGGAAAGCTGAGGTCTGACGAGGTAGTATATATCCGCAAGAGAATGCTTCTCAGGGCTCTTAACACTGCGGTCTCTTACACGGCGCCGACTCTTGCCTCGGTCGTCAGCATTGTTTGCTACGGAGCGACTAGCAAGAATGGCATGGATGCAGGCGTTGTGTTTTCCGGCCTTGCATATTTCATGTTGTTGAGAACGCCTCTTCAAGCTCTTCCCACTGCTCTGTCGGCTATTGCTGATGCTAGAGCTGCACTGGAGCGACTGGCGTTGTTCATGCTTGCGTCTGATGTGGACCCAGATTCACCTTCTTCCACCCCTCAAACAAGCTTTGGCTACTCTTCTGAAGAGAACGAAGTGTCAGATACCGTGATCCAGGTGGAGGATGCCACTTTCGCTTATCACGATGACTCGCGACTCCTTGCAGCGGAAGAAGGGAAGGATACATCACAGAACCACTCAGAGAGCAAAGCGCCAAGTCAAAACCAAAGACTGTGGATCGGCTCGTTGCTGGTCAAGCGCAATCAATTGGTCTGCATAGTTGGCGCCGTTGCATCAGGAAAAACTTCCGTTTTGAAGGCACTTCTTGGTGACATGCATCTCATCCAAGCATGTTCCTATCAGCTCAGCCTCACGACTTCTTCATCGCAAATTGCCCTAGCCCCTCAAACAGCATGGCTTCTTAGCGAAACGGTGAGAGAGAACATCGTCTTTGGTAGACCTCTCGACCTCGCGTGGTATGATGAAGTTCTCAAACGCTGCTGTCTCCATCAGGACATGAAGGCTTTACCTGATGGTGACATGACGGTCGTGGGCGAGAATGGCGTTTCGCTTTCTGGTGGCCAGAAGCAGCGTATTAGTCTTGCGAGAGCTATATACGGCAGAAGTCCACTGCTCTTCCTTGATGACTGTTTCTCAGCTCTCGATGCTCATGTTGGTGCTCGCGTATTTGACATGGTTGTCAAACAGGCACGTCGTAATAATGAAGGCACTATTGTCCTGGTTACACACTCGATTCCCTTTGCTAGACAAGCTGATCACATTGTATACATGGAAAAGGGCCGCATTGCTGAGCAGGGCTCATTTGAGCAGTTGTCCAGCCAGAATGGAGCGTTTTCTCAATTCGCAGGCTCTTCTTCTCTAGTCTTGGAGCATGACTCCGACTCCGAAACTGCCGGTAGTGGTGATTCCGAGAAGGCGGCTCTTGATGAATCCGCCATGGAGGGGAACCCGACTGATACAGCCAAACCCGAAACCAAAGCCAAGCAGGTCACCGAGACTCGCGGAAAAGAAGTGATGCAAACTGAAGAAAGAGTCGTCGGCTCAGTCAGCGGCAGAACCTACATCCGCTACGCGCAGTTCGGCAACGCCTGGCTCACAGGGCCTCTCCTCATTCTTTCCATCGCTATCTACCAAGGAACCAGTGTCGTCTCGCCGCTCTGGCTCAGCTGGTGGCAGAAGAACCAGTACACCACCATATCTGAGGATGCATACATGGGAGGATACGCCGCCTTTGGCGCTGGTCAATCTCTCGGTCTGTTCTGCATGAGCGCGACATTTGCACTCTTCTGCTTCTGGTGCTCCAACAAGCTTCATCATGCATCCATGTCCAAGGTCCTTCTTGCGCCTGTAGCCTTCTTCGATACTACGCCTCAAGGCCGTATCACACATCGATTCAGTAAAGACGTTGATGCAGTGGATAACGTGGTCGGTGAGACTCTGCGTCTGTTCATCTCAACCTTTGTCCAGGTTTTGGGCACAATCATCGTCGTCAGCATCATTGTACCGGCTTTTCTAGCTATTGCAGCCGCCTTACTTCTCATCTACACCTGGACGGGCATGTACTACCGCCCATCATCACGGGAACTCCGCCGCCTCAACAATCTGCTTCGAAGTCGTATCTATGAGCATTTTGGCGAGTCTCTTTCGGGTCTTCCCACTCTCAAGGCCTTTGGTGCAGTCCCTCGCTTCGTCGACGATAACGCGCGCAAGATTGACACGGAGAACACGGCTTATTGGCTATCTGTCTCTTGTCAGCGGTGGCTGAACCTCCGTCTGGACCTTTGTGGTGCGACTCTTGTTTTGGCTGCTGGTTTATTGGTTGTTGGACTTCGCGGGACTATTGATCCTTCTTCTGGCGGTGTAGTCTTGTCCTACATCGTCACGGCTCAGGCTGTGTTTGGCAACATGATTCGTCAGAGTGCCGAGATCGAGAACAACATGAACTCGGTGGAGAGAATGCTGCACTACGCCTACAATATTGAGCAAGAGCCAGCGCATCAGGTCAACGACGTTGACAGGGAGCTCAAGGCCCGCCAATGGCCGCATGCTGGTCATGTTCGGTTTCAATCCTTCACCCTCAGTCATCGTCCCGGTCTGGAGCCTGCACTCAAGGATGTCAACCTGGACATCAAGGCTGGTGAAAAGGTCGGCATTGTCGGCCGTACAGGCGCTGGCAAGACAACGCGTGAGTACCACGAAAATTCCTTCTTAACCAATTATTAACCTTCGAACAGTAATCTCTGCATTGCTGCGAATCACGGAACCTACGAGTGGTCGAATCCTCATCGATAGCGTCGACATTCACACCGTCGGACTGCACCTCCTCCGATCAAGCCTCTCAGTCATCAGCCAAGATGCCGTTCTTCTAGCCGGTACCATCCGCTACAACCTCGACCCTTTCCAACAATACGACGACGCGTGGCTGCAGCAGTGCCTCGACCGCGTTGGCCTAGGCCAATACTCGAAAGAACAAGACAAAGAATCAGGAGAAAGCGAGAAGCACCATTCTGAGTCCAGCAGTGAGGGATCAAGGCTGAATCTAGACTCAGAGGTCAAGGAAAACGGTTCCAACATCTCTCAAGGACAAAGATCTCTCATTTCTATTGCTAGAGCGCTCGTTCGTAAGTCCAAGATTGTTATTCTGGACGAGGCAACGGCCTCTATCGATGGTAGAGCAGACGCGAAGCTTCAAGCCATGCTGAACGAAGTGGTTGGAGACGCAACTGTTCTTACCGTAGCTCATCGACTAGATACAATTGTTGCTACGTGCGACAAGGTTGTCGTAATGGACAGCGGCAGAGTAGTTGAGTTTGACACTATCTCGGAGCTGTATTCCAGTCAAGGCAGTGTGTTTAGATCTTTGTGCGATGCAGCAAAGATTTCCATTTAGCCATAGTCCTTACAAGCAAAGCTTTCAGTTCATATCCATAGACTTCCTACCTAAATCTACTTAATTTGATGCTTCTTCACTCAGGTTTCCAGTCGCGCGACCAGGACGCTACATTTACTTGGGATTGCCACTGCGACAACGGAGTAGCATAGATTGATAAGACCGTCTGATGATTAGATGAATCTTACGTGCATAGATTGATAAGTGAACAAAGATCTACATTCGCCAAGGCGAAGACTGTCGGAATGTTGCGTACTGATGTTACATGAAAGGCGTAAACGTTATTTTTGCAACCCTGAATCATTACCGCTGCCAAGTCGTCGGTATTGATCTAGGTATAGGGTCTCAATTTAGTCAAAAGTTAATGCATTATAGCTTCAAAGCAACACGTCACGAGCTGAAGCATGAACGGGATATCTTCTAATTGAGTTCAAGCCTGTAACATCGGAAAGGAACGGATCAAGAGATCTTCATGATGGACAAGCAATTGGCCACTCTTGGAATCTTAGCTCGTGATTGGTAGAACCCCCTGATTTGTCAAGAAAACTTTGCCTCTCTCGTGAGCCAGCCAAGGCATGTGAAGTGTCGGCGCGTTCCCTCTTCTTGGAATCTTGATCAGAGACCGCATGGAGCCAGGGATATTCTACCGTCTGTATAAATATGTGATACACTGTGCTTCTATCCCGACAGGGCAGAGATCTGCAACCCGTCCCGCACCACAGCCGATCCCTACCGCACGCGACCATCTGATTAGATGGGCGACCTGATGATAATCTTGGCTACCAACCAACACAAGTGGATATGAACAAGATCTGATAATTTTTCTTCGACTCGCCGGACAAACGAAAAAAAGACTCACCTGTTTCTGGTCCTCCCGCGCCTTGGCTATACCCCACTCACGCCCGAGAATCAGCACTATTATCGGCCGCTGTAGGCGAGCCGAGGACCGGCGAACGAGGGGTCCTGTAATCTGTCTGTACCTTGCACTGCACACTGTCTGTTGGTTCTGTCTTTTTCCTCCTCTGCGAAATGGGGGCGACCAAACAGCTTTTGGAAGTTGTCTGTAAAAAAGCCAGGCCAGACGACACTACCGCTGCAGATTGAAGACTTTTCATTCTCTTCTTCCTCCCGCTTCCCTTTTTCCCCCTTCTTTTAATGCTACGTTGATCTACCTGTCCTGGAGCGATCTACAGCTCATTTTCTCTGTCCCCTCCCCCAAAAATGTCAGCGCCTAAACACCCCGAGGGCAGCACTGAGCAGTCCCCCGCCGCCAAAAACACGTCGCCGCAAATGTTCGAGCTCAACGAGAAAAAAGACTACGACGCGTCCAACTCGCCCGTCTCCGACGATGATACCCACAAGGAAATTGGTGTAGGAAGGGTAGAGGCCTTCAACAAGGTGCTCTACCAGTCTGGCAAGAAGGGCAAGATCCTTCTCTGGCTTCTTGGTATCTCCATTGGCCTCACCATGTTCGCCTACGCCCTTGACATGGGTATCACGACTACCATCTTTGGTACGCTTGCGGCTTCGACTTTTGGTGTTCATAGTCAGCTCGGTACTGTCAACACGGCTGGCCAGATCATTCGTGCTATTAGCAAGCCTTTCATTGGAAAGCTTGCTGATATTACTTCTCGACCTACTACTTATGTCGTGGTGCTTGCTTTCTATGCTGTCGGCTTTGCTGTCGCTGCTAGCGCGTCAGGCTTCACTGCCTACACTGTTGGTATCTGCTTCACCTCAGTCGGCAAGTCTGGTCTTGATCTTCTCAGCGACATCATCGTCGCTGACTTGACTCCTCTCGAATGGCGAGGCTTCTTCAGTGCTTGCCTTTCTCTCCCCTTCATCGTCACGGTGCCCGTCAACGGCTTCATTGCCGATGGCTTCTATGAAGATTGGCGATGGGGTCTCGGCATGTTCGCCATCCTCGTTCCTGCCCTTCTCATTCCCGCCATTCTCACTCTCTACACCATGCAGCGACGTGGTGAGAAGGCTGGAATGGTCACCATGGCTGATTCCAAGGACGTTCGATTGGGTCGCTCCGAGGCAACACCCAAGAATCTGACCTATTGGGCCAAACTGGCGTACCGTGGTCTGATTGACATCGACATTGTTGGTCTTATTCTTCTTGGCTTTGCTTTCTCTCTGATCCTTCTGCCTATCACACTGGCCAAGAGCGCGAAGGGCGGTTGGAACAACCCAAGTATGATCGCCATGATCGTCGTTGGCTTTGTTGTTCTCATCCTGTTCGGTCTGTATGAGATGTATCTCGCCCCCAAGCCCATGATGACCAAGCGCATCGTCAAGAACCGTGCTTTTGTCGCCGGTGTCATCATTCACATCTTCAACCAGATGGCCTCTTCTGTTCGCAACACCTACTTCTCGTCCTACATCCTCATCATCAAGGAGTGGACTACATACCAATGGACCATCTTCCTTGGTATCACTACCATGGGTCTCTGCTTGGTTGGTCCCGTCGTTGGACTGATCCATCGTGTCTCCCATCGCTACAAGGGTCTTATGATCTTTGGTGCTGCTGCGAGGATTCTCGGCTATGGTCTTCTCATCAGCCCCAATGGTATGATGACCCAGGACACTGCTCGTCTCGTCGCTGCTCAGCTCATCTTCTGCCTTTCTTCCCTCAACGTCGTTGGTGCTCGAGTTGGTGTTCAGGCCTCTGTTCCCCACGATGACGTTGCTTCTCTCATTTCCATCATTACTCTGTGGTCTACTCTCGGATCTAGTATCGGTAGTGCTGTCGCGACGAGCATCTGGACTGAGGAGATGGTTGCTCAAATGCACGTCGAGATGCCCAATGTTGACGATACCACCATCGCCACTATTTACGGCAACATCAAGACTCTCAAGAAGTATGACTTCTTCGATCCCATCCGTCAAGGTTCTATCCGCGCCTATGCCATCGTCAACGGTCATATCACCATCGCTTCAATCTGCCTGTCCTGCATTCCTCTCATCGCCTCTCTCTTCATGCCCAACTTCTACCTTGGCAAGCAGCAGAACGCCGTCAACAACAAGGGTCTTGATGGTGAGGTTGTCGATGTCCCCGACCAGAATGGGCCACGAGACGCAAATGCGACTCAGCAAGAGCCTGCAACATTCATGCAGAAGCTCGCTGCTCTATACCGAAAGTAGATAGTGTCAGCTTGTTGATGTCGGATCTTTATGATGGTGCACACAAAAACTCTCCGGCTTCTGAGATGATACTGCCATTCGGACGTTCTCGTTCGCCAGTCTTCGACAGTCACTTATAACCTATTATTACCCTGGACATAGCTACAACTGCCTTAATACAATCACTACAGCTCGTCTCACACTACGTGAGGCTGGTGTCAAGTTCAACCATTTGCATGCGTCCTCAGTGCTGACTTTTACGTGACTTAATTTGACGAATGTTGTGATCTTTTAGTGCAATAGTTGTTGTACCCAATATCTTCCAAACAGAAGTCAGAGCGCAACAAGCTCTCACCCCATGCTGCCAAGAGTTGATCACCTGTTTTTAGCGCTCTGGGCCCAAGACTATCGGAATAACTCATAAACCCGTGATGCCGACCCACTGAGCTGATTATCTGATCATCTGATAACGATTTGGTCAATGTGACTATCATGATTTCTGAAACCTTCAAACATTCCATCAAAGCCCAAGATGCGGTACTGGGGACGCAAAGTATTATGGCTCCTCGCTGTCAGCTTCCTCTGCCATGCTGAGGTTTTAGCTACCCCAAATCATTGCGGGAAAGCTTGCCGACAAACATTTCGAACTCTCCGATTTGCCGATGCTCCTCCGAGTGTCTTCTTCACGGTACAGGAATGCACCAGCCTCATTTATCAGACTTCCCTTCATCTTTGCTGGGAAACACACTGCGCCGAGGATGTTTGGCGCGCGGAGGCAGCCTCGATGAACTTGACATGTCACGCTATCAGCGGTTCGTATCTTCCGCCACACAATATCATCAATAACCTTACAGATCACGACATCGAAACTATCACAAGATTCAATGCCATAAGTCCCGATCGATCCCACGTGTATGAAGCTTTGATGCTTCCATCACAGTCTTACTACGATCTGTGGGTTAGAACACTGGTCAGTATCCCAACCTGAGTAGGACGTTGTCTTTAGCTAAACGGGAGCCAACAGGAGGCGCACGATTACATATGGGATTACCACAACTATTACGGCTGGGCAATGGGGATATTCTGGGCTTTGGTCGTCGGGGTAGGCATCGCGAACCGGGCTCTAGGCCAGTTCTTCTCCAACCAAGGCCGAAAGAGCTCGTGGGTAAAGCGCAATATCCTTATACCCGCAACGCTCGGGAGACGCTGTGTACAGGACTATGGGGGCTGGGGTACCTTGCCTCCCAGGATACAGACGCTGACTCTCATTCTTTTCGTGATCGTCAACGTAGCATGTACTATACACGGATACGACATATTTGAAGGCTATGGCTAGTGAGTCAACCAAGTACTCCATTTCGAGAGGCATACTGACATTCAATGCCCAGCTACCCCTCTATCTGGACGCAAGTGCTGCGACACGTCTCTGATCGAACAGGGATCCTATCATTTGCCAATTTCCCCCTGATATGGCTGTTTGGAATGAGGAACAATATCGTCATCTGGTTAACAGGCTGGGACTTCAAGACTTACAGCAATTTCCATCGATGGGTCGGCCGGATCGCCACGTTACAGGCCGTGATCCATTCAATCGGATATACTATTATCATTCTGCAACGTAGGACAACGGATCAGCTTCGTAGATACGTTTACTGACTCTTGCAGGTGGTGGGTGGAAGTACTTTTGTCAAATATGGACATTTACCTTTTGGTGGACTGGGGAGCTGGTCAGTAGCCAAAGCCCACAAAGCTGCCATTAACTCACCACTTTTTAGGCCACAATATTCATCTGTCTCCTGGTGGGACTTTCGGTGTTTTGGGTACGACGCGAAGATTACGAGTTCTTTCTCATTACGCATATCATTCTATCATTTTGGATCCTCGTCACTATGCTCGGGTACGCTCACCATTGATAACTCGGGCTACACCGCGGACTAACAGAAATCAGGCACGTGTCGATATTCAGTGGTGCCTACGATCCTCTTGTATGGGTTCCGGCACTGATCTGGCTTCTTGATCGGATCACTCGTGGCATGCGTATCCTGGCCTTTAACCCGAAATTCTGGGACACCGAGGCTCTCGTCACTTACAATGAAGATGCAAACATGATCCGCTTGACAGTCCCGACCTCTTCAAGTCTCTACAGCATTGAGCCAGGGAGATTCTACTATATCATGGTGCTTAACCAACGGAACTTTTGGGAAAGTCATCCTTTCACAGTGGCAACAATATCGGGATCCGGCCGATGCAACACAGATACCTTGGAAGAAGACGCCCCGTTGCTGAACTATGGATCATCTGGAGAACTGAGACCTGCATCCGAAAAGTCCCAGCGAGAAATGACCTTCTTGATTCGGCCATATGATAGCTTCACTTCGCGACTAAGGGAGTATGCCGAGGAAGAACGACTGAAGCCGGAGACAGTACGTATGGCTATTGACGGCCCGTATGGAAAGACCCTACCTCTCGAACGATTCACAAAAGTTTTATTCATCGTCGGCGGAAGCGGAATTGCGGTCCCGTTATCATATCTTCAGAAACTCACGACATCCTCAAAGAAGCCGTCAAGGATCGAGGTCCACTGGTCTGTGCGACAGCCAGCTTTCGCCATTGATGTTCTGAATCATGACTTGAGTGGTATGCTCGGTAGTGATCGGGTAGAGATTAACATCTACCTAACTGCCGGCGAAGTCGATGGGAGAAGAGTATGTGATGAGACAATCTACAGACTCGCGAAATGGAGATCCAAAAGATTGAACGTCGAAGAGATCATTGACAGAGCATTGGAGGATAGCTATGAAGGAAGTATCGCAGTAGTCACGAGCGGTCCTGCCAAGATGGCTGATGAGAGCAGGAGCGTGGTGGGGGCAAGGGCAGTGCCACTTTTGCCGCATATTGAGTATTTTGAGGAAAGCTTCCAGTGGTGAGAAATGCATTACATAGGAACTTTAGAGTAACAGGATTTGGCAATCTTCAGTCACGTGAGTTTGACGAAGTGCATCACCAAACGAAAGATCCTCTCACCGTTGTGCTTCGCCATATAACGTTGTTCGAAGCCCCAGATGAGATAATCAGAAACAAAGGTTTTTGCGTTCCAGTATTACATGTGGCCGTACTGTACTTTTCATGGATGTGGTAGAATTCTATCAATTACCACATACAATGCCGATAAGGGTCAAGCCATTGAGACTTGGAGGCCAAACTCGCAGCTTCAAATTCCCAGTACGTGCTCTTTGTAAGTACATCCGAGTCACATGGGCCAGCCTGGGGCCAGAACTGACTACAAACTATCCTACATTTAGCTCATTTCGGGGATCAGAAGGGAGAGTTAGTCCACATGAGTTACATGAGCCACCTCTGCCTTCTCAACTCGCTTTTGCTCAAGAGTAATCAGTGTCTGAGGACGCTCTCTCTGCGTGAGTTCTGGAACGCGGCAAACGACCAGACTAGGGTTCTGTATAAAGATCTGGTCCATATCCTCGAGAGTCCGACGAGCGGTTTCGGGATATAGAAAGTAAACGATCGGGAAGTACGAATAGCAAAAGCCAGCAAATACTGTCCTTAATCAGCAGTTTGTTCGATGGTGTAGCTACCAAACACCTACAGAGGAAGAAGCCCCAATTGAGATTGTCAACGCCAGTCTTGGTGAATTGAGTAACAATGAAGCCACCCATCCAGTTAGTAGCTGTGGCCGCTGCAGCTCCCCGCGTGCGCCAGCCGAGAGAGTTCACTTCCGAGTTGAACACCCACGGTACTTTGGCAAAGCTAGTACCGTAGCAGAAGTAGTAAATAAAGAAGAAGGCAGTGGTGACTTCGCCGAGCTGGGGAAGACGTCAGCTGTTCGTGTTCTATCTGGACGTTTCTGCTCCATGACGTACTCTCTCCTTCATGCCCGGGTTATGCTTAGCGCCGAGAAGAGTCATGGACACAATCATATAACACGAGCCCATTGTCGCTGCTCCATAAAGCATCATCCTAGGAAAGTCAGTAAGTTAACGGGCATTCGTGGGCTAGTTACAAGCTAACTTTCGGCGACCAAAGCGGTCAATGATGAACAGACAGCAAATGGCGGCAAACAGGTATATAGTGCCATTGACACCAGTGAGAAGGCGACTTCGGCGCGCGCTGTAGCCAAGAACCTGCTGTAACATGGTGGGGAGGTAGTATCCGAGAGCATTGACGCCGGAGAACTGCTGCATGAATTGTGTACCGCATGACAGTAGGATCCTGCGAAGGTTTTGAGTCTTGTCACGACATCTGAGCATATCAATCGTGGATACAGTCTCATTGCGCTCTTGCTGGATTGTCGCTTGGATTGATCTGAACTCAGTCACGACCTCGACATCCTCGGTGCTCGCGTTACTGCCAGCAAGTCGTGCTATGACAATAAGAGCCTCTTCGTGTCGGTCCTTGAGCATCAGCCATCTTGGCGACTCGGGCACAAACAATAGCGCCACAGCGATGACACAAGGGAATAGGAGCTGAAAGCCGAGGGGGAATCGCCACTGAATTGGGCCGCTTCGGACACCGAGGGCGTAGTTCATCCAGTTGGCCAGACAAAAGGCTGCAGTATTGCAAAGTGACTGCACGACCACGAGTTTACCTCGAACGCGAGGCTTAGAACACTCGGCCTGATAGACGGGACAGGTTGATGAGGTAACGCCTGCGAGCCAAGACGTGAGATTGTGTTTCAACTTGCGTGCGGAAGATAAGCGTTGGAGACATACCCATACCGAATCCGTTGATCACACGACCAACTATCATCTGAGGAAGATGCCAAGACACGATTTGTAGAACAGCCCCGATGAGGTTGCTGAGGAGACCAACCCAGATGGTCTTCTTGCGCCCCAACTTGTCACCGCAAATAAAGGCAAAGATTGCCCCAAAAAAGGCGCCCAGCTGTAGTACGGTTGAGCACATGCACTTGTTCAAAGGTAAGCTGTTACTTACTGCAAAGCAACTGGAAACAATTCCAGAGATGCTTGCGACCTTAGTCTCGGGAAACCAATACTTGAAGTCGGCTGAGATGAGAACAGATGAGAACACGCCCTGATGGACCGTCAATGACTAACTTTCCTGAACCTGATGCGACATGGGCAAGCTTACCTGGTCGTAACCAAACCAGGACATGGAGACTACGTCGACGCATCAGCATAGAACTCATCATAGAGTGACCGAGTCACTGACCAGCATTGACAAGTGTGACGCACACCAAAAGTGGCGTGCCCCTGAGATAGCCCAAAGCCATTGAGTATCAGTCTTGTGAAGAGAAGAGAGTTGTAAGAGGATGACGATGAGGTCAAACAACGAAGAGAGTGATGGACCGTTGCCATTTATAATGATCACAGGGACGCCATTTCTATATCAGGCCTGTTTGCTGGAGCCAGATGTTCGGGTCTGGGGTCTGGGGTATGGTCTGGGGAACCTCAAGCTAATGGGGCGTTGTGCGGGGAAATTGATCAGACAACCCATCGGTTGATCATGCTTCGGCGTAGACTGCGTGAGAGTAGCGAGGTCTTGAAGAGCAAGAAAACGTCAGACCTTGATACAGGGTGTCAAAATAGACTCAGTAAAGGATATCCTAAGTCTGTACTAAACTTATCTTGAAACTTATGTAGAGTTACATAAGTCTTTTTGTCACTTAGGATCAAGGTCCGGAGTTTTCTTTCTGCCCTTAGCGAGGGAGGAATTAATCAGGTGGCATTAACCGCTTCAACACAAGCTAGTATAGCATTAGGCTCAGTACGGGCAAGCGTAATTGGCAGCGGGGATAGGCGGCAGAGCGCCCGTGTCTCTATCAACGGCTAGCTAGCGGGGTAAGGCGGCACATTGAACCGACAGTTAAGACATTGAGAGGTCATCATGCGGTGCGACACAAGTGATACGCATAGTGGCCAGCTCTGTATGCAGACACGGTTGAAATGATGTAAAATTATATCTGATAACTTGCGATTTCTTTTCTCTTTGTTGTTGATACTCACTCCTGAGCATATCCCGTCTGAGATGATGTCTTCGCCTCCCGCAATGTTCGTTGAAACATACATTTCTCTCACACTATGATAAAACGACTGACTGATCTTGACTCATTAGACAATACGTGTTGGTCACTGGTGCCACCGGGTTTATCGGTGCACATGTTGTCGACCAACTTCTTTTGCGTGATATAAAAGTCCGCGGGGCTACTCGATCATTACCTAAGGGCGAGGCGATGATTGATGCGAGGCCTGAGTTTCGAGAGAAGCTCGATTTTGTTCATATTGACGACTTTAAGAACACGGGGGGGTTTTTGAAGGCCATTCAGGACATTGATGCTGTTATTCATGTGGCAAGTGTACGTGGTATGAAAGACCAGCATATTGTTGCGCAGATTTTGACTTCATCTAGCCTTTCACGTATGACACCAAGGACAACGAGAAGGAATTGGTTATACCAGCGATCAATGGTGTTGATTCCATCCTCAAGGCAGCAGCTACTTCGCCGAAAGTAAAGCGCGTGGTCATCACGTCTTCCTATGCATCCGTCCTTGATGCTGGGCGCAAGGCACCACCGTACTTCACTTACACCGGCAGTGACTGGAACCCTCTATCATACGAAGAGTCGACCGACCCGAGAACAAGTGCTGTGATAGCATACCGCGGATCCAAGAAGTTTGCAGAACTCAAAGCTTGGGACTTCATGGCTAAAGAGAAGCCCTCCTTCGACCTAGTTACCCTTTGCCCGCCTATGACGTTTGGTCCCATACGACATCCCGTTACGAACGTCGACGCGCTGAACGAGTCAAACAAGTTGCTCTGCAAGATAGCCTGCGGCGAGAATCCGCTCCCAGTCGCCAGAGTACCGTTCTGGATTGACGTGCGCGACCTTGCCAAAGCTCACGTGGAGGCACTTTTGCGGCCTGAGGCTGGCGGAAAGCGATACATTCCAGCGTCTCCTGAGAGATTTACTTACAGCAAGGCCGCCAGCATCATTGGATCGCATTTTGAATGGGCAGATAATGTGTCGAAAGAGGTCCAGGCTCCTGATGAGTCTCACGGTGTAGATGGGGAGACGGCTGGGCGGGAGTTAGGTCTTGATTATATAACTTTTACAAGGACTGTTATCGACTTAATCACGCAGGTCATGGATATGCACAAGTCATGATTATTCGACCTGGTTAGTCTGACACTGGATTGAGGAAACTGGCCGAAGATAGAAACCATGGTTCTGCCCGTGACTGGCATTACCCTACGAGATTTCACAGAGATCTCCCTCTTCATGATCGTCAAGGCTTCTTGAAATGCAAGGATGCAGCTTAATCATAAAGTCGCATACAGACATTGAGATATTCGATATCTGAAACTTGGGCAGAAAATCCTCAACCTCGGCACTGTTTTATAAGGAACGTTCAGAAGGTATAAGGCCTATTAGATAACTGAACATGGATATGCGCTAGCCCTTAGTCAGTTGCATAAATGCCATATAGGGTAATTTAGCTATTAGATAATAAAATATATAGAAAAATAAATACTTAGCCTACTAGCTCTTGGTGTAGAATACTTATAACATGCTTCCTTTATAAAAGTATAGTAAATTGTTTATATAAAAATTCTTGCTATGGTCTGCATTAAACATGAGATTTGGCGGGAGGACGTATCAGCTGAAAGTCCAATGAGGTCGTTAACCCCACCCCGCAACCGCCACTCAAGCCTAACATTTCAGCATTCCTCTATATCTAATACAGTAGTCCTGTTTGTATTTTTAAAATCCCTTCTTCCTTCTCAATATGCATTCCTTGAATAATTAAAAATGAGCATTTATAACTGTACTGTTTATATATACGTAGCCGGTGCATTGTTAATCCGTCCCGTTAAATGCTGGATGCGGGGTGGAACTGTTTTCGACATGCACTATTCACTGTAATATTCTTTTTGTCAATTACGTTCGCTTTCTAATGAAACATGAGCTTCAATCGGCAGAGAGTCGCGCTCGCATGTACTTATTGCCGACACCGGTAAGCTGTGTGCCACTCAAGACGGATGCGCAAGTAGCTGAGTCGCAGTAGGAAACGGCGATGTGACGCCACCAAGCCAAGGTGCAACAATTGCACCAGATCAGGAGCGGACTGTCATTACGATGATGCCCCTTCGCAAAGGTACAGGCAAGCTTTCACCTGTCCTAGACGCCGCGTCTAACCATTGCCAGGATCGATACTTCCGGGGGTACAAAAGAAATAATAAGTCGGTTGAAAGACATCAAAGACACGCTGGCTGAGCAACAGCAGCACTTAACAGCTTTATCATCCTGGGACCATTCTCAGCCAACATCTCGCGTCAGTTCATCGCCAGGCGTTGTATCAAATATAAACCGTGGATTAATAATCAGTGCTCCCGCGAATGGGACGCAAGCGGCCGAAGACGGCCCTCTGCAATTCTCCTCGAATTTAAGAGAGCCGTTGGACGTAGCATCTGAACCGATGAATATTCCGGCCGAGCACAAGACCTCTTCAAGTTACCTCCTAGGTCTCCCAGCGATGAAAATGCTAGTGGGTGAGTATCCAACAAACCTATTTTTCCTACTAGAGAGCCAGAGTCCTCTGCCACCGGAGCTGTCTCCGGAACAGTCGCAGAGTCCGCTGCCTCCTTTTCAGGTTGATCGATTGGTGCTTGACCACCTAGTTGCCGCCTTCTTCTCGTCGGTGCATGTTAGCCATCCAGTACTCGACCAGGCAGAATTCACAGAGATCTACGAAAGGTTCCTGGATAAGGGAGCAGACTCGAGCACTGAGTCAGCCTTATGTATGACAATCTTTGCTCTTGGTGCTGTTTCCAGTCCACCGATGGGTTCATGCCATTCACACACTTCCCCCAATGGTACGGAATATATGAAATATGCCCTACCAACGCTCATGCTCCGCTCATTATGGTTGTTTTCTTTCGATCTCACATTAGCTCAGGCACTTGTCTTGGCGAGTGTCTACTTTGCATATATTGTCCGTCCGCTTCATAGTTGGCGACTCATATACTTGGCTACCAATCTTTTACAACTCAAGCTTTCAAGGTCAGTGCTACGTCCTACCAGCTAGCTAATCGCTAACAAGACCAGCTTGGACTGCCAAAAGCAAACGCTCAATACAGAAGTCGATATACTGCGGCTGTTTTGGTCATGCTTTATTATTGAATGCGACAGACTTGCTGAGCTGGAGCTCCCTAGAAGCAGTCTTCAACAATTGACAGACGATGCAAATCTTCCCCGATGTGGGAACCTAGATGATCTTCACATGACAGCCTATCTGGCCGAGATATCTATCCGACGGCTTCTGAACCGTATACATAACTCCCTGTACCCAAGAACACCAAACGCTCTCAACACGTCTCTTTCATCAACCTCACTTATGACGCCAGAAGAGTTTTCTATCGAGGAGCTAAATTCCATCACTTCTGTTTGTGAAGAACTGCACAGTCAACTCGACCTATGGCACGCAGCCATCCCCGAGCCGTTCCGACCACCACTAAATTTCGGGGAAATAGAGAATGATAGGATGTCGATATTGAGAATTCGGTACTATGCCGCCAAGCATATTATTTACCGACCCTTTGTTCTTCATGTTGCAACGCACACGAGCTCACACGTTTTGAGTGCCATTATAGAGAAGGCAGGTATTTGCATTGAAAGCTGCAGTTTATATCTTTATCACACCTCTAAGATTCTTCGTGCTCCAAGTCAATACACATGGACTTTTGCACTGTCGTAAGTATCCTCCATCAGGTCGCAGTGTCTTGTACTAAATTGCGAAATCAGGTCCCTTGGGGCAGTGATCATACTGACATTGTCATCACTCAATTCTGAGCTCCGGCACTTTGTTCCTGATATAGAGACCCTTCAAACTCTGGCCATTGATAACCTGAGTCAATGGAATGTTTCCAGTATCTCTGACGTTTTGGCAATACTTAAGGAGATACGGTGGAAGACACGTCTTCGAACAAGAGTCTGAAAGATTCATGATCTTGATATCGCCTGTTTATCTGATCGTCCGCATGCTATTTCACATTACTATGAAAGAGGTCAAGGTGTAAAAATATCTTAATGAATAGATGAGAGTCACGAATCAAATGCTATAGCTCGCCACCCGTGGGCTGCGCGATAATCTTCAACCCAATTTCAGATGTCCAGAACTTGCCATCAGGATAAGTGTACTTCTGAAGCGCCTCGCCCGTGTAACCTGTTGAGTAACCTGGTGCTAATGGCGTGACGTAGTGAGTATTGACAATCTTGGAGGGATGTCGCAAGTTCTCGCGGTGGCTATCGGCATTTTCCAGCATTGATTTGCGTCCACTAATAGCAACATAGTCAATCGTGCTGAGATGGGACGTGAGTTCCGTCAAGCCCATTGCACCATTATGTGGAACGCATGGGATATCGAACTTGAGGGCCATCAGCATGACCGCCTAGAACGAGGACCATTAGTCTGGGACGTAGATCAACAGTAAGTATACTTATGGGGACTTACAAGGCATTCGTTAACACTTCCGAGTCTCACAGCATCGATCTGTGCAACATCGGTGGCTTCAGCTTGCAGTAACTGCTTGAAAGTGACTCTGTTTTGTGCTGCTTCACCGGTTGCAACACCAACGCCGTATGGCTTCAGCGCTTTGCGAATAGCTGCGTGTCCGAGCACGTCGTCTGGATTTGTTGGCTCTGAGAGGGAATCAGGAATGTAGGCCTCGTTGGCTGAGGGAGGTTGAGGCATACCTTCAATGAAAACAGGCTTGAACTCCACCAAATGCTTCATATACTCAATGGCCTCAGGTACGCTCCATACCTGTTCTGACGTCAATGAAAGACATCATCCAGAAGAGTGACCGCTTACCTGATTAGCATCAATCATGATCTGGTAATCATTATCGTAACCCAGGACATCTCTCACAGCAGACAATCTTTCTCTATCGGCCTCGATGCTGGTCCCGACTTTGAACTTGAAGACCTTGTATCCCTGCGCCAATGTCTCATGCAGCACCTCCTTCATCCTATCGCCAGAGAACGCCATCCATCCGGCGGATGTTGTATAGGCTGGCACGGCAACATTGTCGAATGCTTCCTTCAAGCGCTCCTCCTTGCCTTTAGCAGTCTTTTGAAGCATACCGATGGCCTCGTCTGGCGTGATGACGTCGGTGATATACCTGAAATCGACGCAGCGGACAATCTCCTCAGGATTCATCTCACATACGATCTGCCACACGGGAAGACCTAATATCTTGCCCCAGAGATCCCAGACAGCATTTAGTACGCCAGCAACGGCCAGATGAGTCACGCTCTTTTCAGGACCGATCCATCTGTATTGGGAGTCGGAGACCATATATCGCCAGGTCTTGCCCATGTTCCGAGTCAACTCATGCATTGTCTTTCCAACCACGCGTTTAGCGAAAATGGTAAGAGCCATGCAAATGAGTTCGCTTCCTCGGCCATTGCTGAAAGCCTGTCTGATCATTAGCAGCAATTCTGAAGGTGGCGACCTTAACCGGACTGACAATGCCTTCACCGATCAAATCTCCGTGATTGGTATAAAGTTGAATGTATGGATGGGACCCATTTGTGCCAACATGCATAGCGTCTGAGCCAACTCCGTCTAGACTGGTGGGGAATCTGATGTCGGTAACGGTGAAGCTGGTGATGGTGACATCATCAACTTCTAACGGTGTCTTTGAGGACGGCATTGAAGCGACGTAGACAGGAGGGGGTACAGATTCGGGTGTTTCAAGGTTGAAAGCTACAGGATGATTTGTACATCATCTTGTGTTGACGAGGGGCCTTTAATAGCCTCTCCCATTATCATTGATGGCAATAAAGATTGCGGAAGTCAGGTCCGCAATTGAGAGGATTGCGGGGTTCGTTCAGCGGGCTTATCTGCCGACTATCCCCGCGAGCTGTAACTGCTTGCTAGGCGAAAGAAAGAGCGCTCAGGACATCAATCCTTATTGGGAAAGACTTAGCTAACTTAGAATAGAACTAGGATATCCTCTTCTATATCTATTTATGACACTTTACATTATAGTCTGATATTTTCATGCTCCCTAAAGCGCTGCCATGTATTTGCTCCTGTGGCAGAACTGATATAGGGAGCTAAGCTAACCGATTCTCGTATAGTTCTTTCTGGCGCAGCAAAGATCTTCCGTCAGCGGCTGCTGAGGTCTTAGGACCCAATATAAACTGGGTCATCTGCCTCTCACGTCCCCTCAGTTTTTGCTTCCCGCATGACAATATCCGCAAGTTGTTTAACCACGGCGCACTCAAGCATATGTCTCTTGACTACCCTTGCCAAAAATGGCCCACGCCCTCGACCTTACGGGCTACACTGAATTCGAGGAGCTATTACAAAACTGCAAAGCCATTATCCTTAAAGCAGAGGCTTCCTTATCTACACTCTACAACAAACGCGCCTCCTTCAAGAAGATAGCTGATGAATAAGATTATGGGACTGGGAGCATAACGTGGCGAAATGGTTCTATGGGAATATTGTTAAAGTTTGTCTACGTGTATTGGATTTGTGAATACACATTTGGAAATGCAACGATCGAATTATGCCCAATTGCCTGTACCACCTGCAACACCCGTGGCCGCCCCGACATTGCCTGACTGGTAGGTGGCAAACAGGTTATTATTCCTGCGGAAGTAAAGGGCGAAGTATGACTGGAGAGTATTTAGGTTAGTATGTTTTTTGCTTTAAATCCGTGTACCCTCAGATAAACGGGAATATTATAGATAGGAATAAAGAAGGGAACTTACTATAAAGCCGGTAAAAACAATATCGCAATCACTACTGAGATCACTTACATCGTCATAGTATAATATGCCACTATACTAACGCTTTTATTAGCATAATGTCATCTATAAGCGGATGGATATTGTTCGGCTTACAATATTGCTCCGCCAGGGAAGCCTGGTATGACACCGCCCATGTTAATGGTGCATGTTTTGCCAAGAGAATTAATATAGACACGTTGGTAAACCCAGAGGTTGATGACACTACCGTTCGCTGAGGTCTCGTTTCTGAACCCCGCTGCCTTAACCTCAGGGGTGGTGGCATCAGCAGTGTTGCTGGTGATGTCTGCCTTGGTTGCGGTGGTGGCAGCCAAGGAAGCCAAGTCTGACGGACCATCAGGCTGGGCGAGGATATACTTGTAAAAGCTCTCGAGGTCTGAAGGAAGTGGACCGCCATTCTGAGAGGCTACGAGCTTCTCGAAGGTCTCTTAGCTCACAGCGTCGGATTGAGCTACAGCAGCCATGGTGGTAATGTTTGTGTTGGATGGTTGTTCTTTAAAGAAGATTGCAAAAGTTGAGTTGAGCTGCGATGATTGCTCAAACTGATGGCCATCCGTAGAGTATTTATACTCGAAGTCCCATTGATGCTTTCCTACCTGAAATACCTTCACTTGGCAAATCTATACCATCGAAACTACACTAACGGTGTAGAGTAACAGTTTCATTGTCGCCTGGACATATTCAGACAGTTTTCAGCCAGCCACGAGTATCATTCAGACATCTCGCAGACAAAACCTCCCGGCATCGCCTGGAATAGAAGCAAACGATTTGCTTTCTTAAGAGTTAGGGTAATATTTCACACAAACGATAACAGATATTGCTTCTAGCTTGGTACTAATATATAAAAGCTTAGAAAATCGCAACTATGCTAAAAGCTTTATTTTACGCTAGCCCCTTTGCCTGATTATATAGTAATTATTTAAGTAGCTGATAGTATATACTGAGTTTAATCTCCTAATATAAGTACACGATAGATAGTATATCAATGCTTCCAAAGTCTAATAGTACGCAGCCGGGCTGAATGTAAATGACTCGTAGTTACATTCTCAATTCGTTTATCCACTTCCGCCACATGCAATGTATGCATTGACCGAGATCGGTTCCCCGAGGAAGCGCGATATAGTTAGCGAGAGGCCGTCGCTAGGCGGGGACGCTTTAGTAGTGTTACTACTGGACACTTCAGTTAGAGTGGTTTCATTAGTCAACGGGATATGCCAGACAAACCTTGTGACAGATGAGGATGACCCCTGATTGGGTGTTATTGAAATAATTGATGACGAGGTTGGCATTGTTTAATAAACTGAACTACAGTGGCTTGCACAATTTTAGTCAGATCAATGTCTTCAAGACTGCAGACCGTCTCCAGTCGCCAAGATCTCCCATGACTTTATATACCTGCCTGAAGTCTTAGTTCGATGAATTTTACCTTAGATACTCATTTACTAGCTGCTATAGATTTCCGTGATGCGTATGGGAGATTTTGACCCAGCTACTGTTATTTGCTATACACTTTTGCTCAAACTTTATTTTCGTTTTTACAGCAGTGATTATTTACGGCCTGTTATTCTGCGATCCCAAGTTATGCGCATGCGCAAAATTGAAGGCGAACCCCACCACCGTTTTTCTCTACCCCTGCTTAGCCTATGATAGAAGGCCTTGCCACCTAAATGCAAGTCGACTGAACGAGCGCCTTGTAGGCTGCAGTTTGCGAACCATGGCTCGAAAAAACGCCTCGCCGGCCGTTCAAGGCGACCCAGGGGCAGTCATGAGCATTAGCCAGACATGGAGCCACTTTACAATTCTCACCTTCTATTTTTTTTTCTCCTTGTACAACTCATCCCGAAAATCTCACCTTTTAATTCTTTAACGGTAATTGAGGCGTCTAGGTGTAACGCCGTTGCCTTAGCCCTGCAACAGCCCACTATTATACGAATACCAGCCTGCCATGTCCTCGCCTATAGCGCCAGCTGCCGACGTGGCACCCAGGACTAGGCCTGAAAGAAGCCAGCAAACCACAGATGCCAAGCCCCGATCCTTGCGTGAGCGCCTCAAACACAAAGGAAGACATTACTTGAACAAAGCTCCGGGTTTGCTCCCCTCTTACGCCAAAGTACGGCCTTCGTCCCGGTTGATGTCTAATTCCCTTAAAGAGAAGATGGCGGTTTTTTGGAAGGATGGAGATTCCTCACCGACGACAGACAATGAGCTGGACACTCCAAGGAACAATAGATCTCCCGATTCGAATACACAGAACGTCGCACAAATGGGGCCGACCGGGTTACAACAACATCCCGTAGATCAAACTGTCTCGTTCCCAGCAGAGGATGGGAAGGGCCCTACAGCGAAATCCGAAAGCCATCGCCGATGGATCAAGAGCTATCCGGGGGTGAAAAGGAAACGAGTTACCTCGGCGCCTATCCTGCCTCTACAGTCGGTTGAGCTTACGGGGGTCGGGAGCCAATATGATGTTGCCAACAGGCCGGCATCTGCGTTGATCCTGGGTCCCTACAACACAGGTTTGAGAGGTGAGTCCCTGTTTAATTTCTGTCTACGTTCCTGACTGTACTAATTGTGGTCTAGAGAAGGACGACGTTGTACGCTGTCGCAGCCTGGTATGCAGCCTGTTTTTTTTTTTACATTGATAAAAGTGCTAACATTTTGTCTCAGAGTCAACCCGTAACTTCAACTTGCGATTCAAATATCCCTGAGTACGGCCAAAACTTTTCTTTTTCTACATACAACCCATCCGACCTCGATCTATTACGGAGGCTTTCTGAGGACACATTTCAAGCGTCGATGTCTGCCCGAGACTCCACTTTTAGCTTCCCCTTTACACGTCCTTCTTCTATAGTTTCAGCGGCTAGCACCTACGACTCGTCCATTGGCAGGGCCAGTTCCGCGCCTTCTCGCCGACGATCTCTCTTCAGAAAGACCCTGTCGTCTTCTTCATCTCTAAATCTATACCGAGAATCGCTTCGTAATCACCGAGATCATGACAAGGTTCCCGTGCCGCCTGTCCCGTACCTCGACCCCCAAACAAAAGAACGACTCTCAGCATCAGCAAATATTCCAGTGTACCAACAGCTCATCGCTGCCGCGGGGCCCGCTGACTCGATCGCATCACTTGAAACAGCCAAGGACAGCATGTTGAGTGTGTCTGATCAGGTGGCTTTGGCTGGTTGGGTTGCCCAGCAGCGTCGTTTGAACAAAGGGATGCTACTCTCCTCTTCATTCAATACACCCAAAGTACAGTCGCCGCTTGCTAGTGGACAACTTCAGGTTGAGGAGAATCCCGATGAAGAGCTGAGTACCATTGAGGAACGACTATCAGACGCAGGACCTCCCAGTGAGTCGATGCGTAGACTGAGTATGGATGATCACGTCGACAGATGTCACATCTCTGTCCCACGGAGCCATTTAGCCAACGCAACGATACCATCTACAGCGACGAGAACAGAGACCACACTGGATGCTCGTTCTACATCTCTCTCTAGCGAGGGCGATACGGAACATAGATTGACCCCGGACACATGTGTAACTGAAACTGACACTAGTGAAACCGACGAGTCCATGTCTGACGTCTCAAGGCAAACAGATGAATCTTTCGAAGAAGCATTTCTCGCTTCTTCGTTGGACCCAGCCCTCCTGGCCTCTGTCACTGCCCTCAAAGATAAAGTCACCGCGCTGGTTGTCCAACGGGTTGTCGACTGGGTGAAGACCTGTTCTCCAGGACACAACCGGAATTCAGGGGCTTTCGATTCTACACAATCCACTGGTCAAAGTGGTCCGCCGGCGCAAAGTCATAGTAATAGCAAGAAGAGGGGAATTGATGACAGAGAGAGTGACGGTGATAATACCAATGCTGGCGGCAGAGGAAATGGAGACGATCATGAAAAACGTCGCAGGACAGAAAGCACGGCATCTGAACCAGTACCAAATCTCGCCTGCCCATTTGTCAAAGAATATCCCGAAGACCCGTGGCCTCGGTGCCAAAAAGGCTGGCCAAGCGTTCATCGGATAAAGTACATAAGCCTGCCTACTAGATTAAAGACAAGCTTTGCTGACTACCTTATAATAGGGAGCATATTTACAGATGTCACAAAGCACCGATTTATTGCAAAAGATGTTTTGGAATCGTTAAAACGGAGAAAGAACTAGATAGCCATCTCCGTCAGCACCCGGCTTGTGAAGTCGTCAGTCCATCTAGAGACATGCCAGGTATCGATAACGAGACTAAAGATCGTCTCAAGTCAAGGCGGGGCATCCAGAACTTTTCCGAAGAGGAAAAGTGGAAGCATATGTATAAGGTTCTATTTCCAAAAACGGAAGACATACCATCACCATGTAAGTTCTGTCTGGAATATTCAGTCATAATCGTTTCATTAACATCTGTGTAGATTGTGATTTTAAAATCATTGAGGCACCCATGGCTGCAGAAACGCGAGCCCAATATCGTAGCTTTCTTCGAAGGGAGGTTCCCCCTCGCCTGATACGAGACATAAACGCCAATGTGCGAAATATGCCAGGTTTTCAGTTTAGCTCTGAAGTATCTGGGCGCTTATTGTACGAAACAGTGTCTTCTGCAGTCTGGAATGCGTTTGATGAAGTCTTGCCGAGCCTGTTGACCCCGACCGAGCACAGGGATCTCCCAGCAAGCGAAGCCCCAATCACCAAGATTCTGGCTGATTCTCACGACCAGACATTATCTGGTACCTCTTTGGCTTTTCTGGATGAGCCAGAGTTCTCAAGTTCACATCATGAGCTTCCCATCGTCGATAGGGAAGCAGCACAAGACTTTTATAATATAATTGCAGAGGATCCAGTTACTAGCTTAGGCTTTTTAAATCCTGAAGATGTTATAGCTAGAGATCTGGACTTTGATGAGTTAGGGGAATTCGGGGAAGGTCTTGACACTGTAGTTTATAACTTGAACTTTGGGCTTCTCCCATATTAGCATATATAGAGGATATGGATTAAACTAAGAATTAGTATTCTTGATTTATTATATAGGTGTTTTTACTAAAAATTCTATTACTTAAAAGCTTATAATTAGACTAATTAAACGATTTAGATTTTAAGTAGGTTGCCTTTTTGCTTAACTGCATTAAGCTACTGATTATTATAGAGGCTAAGAAATACTGTAAAACTAAACGTAATAATAGAAGGCATAAATCTAATCTAATCTACCTCCTAACTCGGCTCGCGCGTATCAATCCTTTTGTCCTCATCTACTCTTAAGTAACTAACCAATATGAGGTTTAACTGCGTTCCCCTCCTTTACAAGACTTTGATACCGCATTATAAAGAAGCCACTGGTCGCTAGAGCCAACGGTTTGGGTTCGATCTGCAAGTGAGACAAGCCGAAAACTATCAGCAGCTTTACGGACAGTTAGCTCCTATGGTGTACTCAAGTGGCCTGACTTTTGCAGAGTGGCTGTCTTGTTATCAGAAGACATGCCAAAATTGTCACATTGTATATACACACACTTCTGATGCTGCTGCTACATACCTTATCTGTTTATGTCTCAGACGTGGTTCCTTCTAGGCCTCTGAGAGTATGTGATAGTGTATCACATTCCCGAATTCAGTTCAACACGCATGCGCCAATCTCAGTAGTCAGTTCTGTCGGTCCATAGGAGGCATGGTCTTCGTGGTGACACGGCCCAAAACAGCTTAGATCTACTTCGTTTTGGAAAGAGGCTGAAAGCTGAAAGCTGAACCGCGTACACAGAGGTGCGGGGTATTGGTATCACACTGAAGGGCGGTGAAATTCGAATCACTTTTCATTTTTCATTTTTACGACAGTACTGGAAGTCCGGGTCTAGATTGTTTGGTTACTGTGCGGGCCTGGTCAGTATTACTGGTAGGAGGACGATCGCTTTGGATATAAATATTGGTCGGACGGTTCGCTCTAGTTAGATGTTTCTGCGCAGCTCTTCAGTATCTCTCAAAGTAATTTCATCTTTAAATCAATACACTTATCGCAATAAGTTTCTTATATCTCATTCATTATGGCCAAAGTCGTTACCAGAAAGAACATCCGGACCATGCCGGCTAATGAGCGCGATGACCTCGTCAGAGCGTTCGCAGGCATCCAGAAACTTGACCCTAAGGACCCCAACTCCTTTTTCATGATTGCCGGTTACCATGGAGAGCCTTTCCGTGGTGCCGGTTGGGGCAATCCTCAATGGTGGGGAGGATACTGTAACCACGGCAATGTTCTCTTTCCTACCTGGCACCGTGCTTACCTCCACCGCCTTGAAAAGGCTCTTCAGTCTATCGTTCCCGGTGTCGCTCTGGCGTATTGGGATGAGACGGAGGAAGAGTCTCTCAGGCAAGGAATCCCAAAATACTTTCTGACGCCCACGTACACGTGCCAGAACACGGAAGTCATTGATCCCAATCCACTTTACTCGTACAAGTTCCAAGCCAACATCACCGATCATCTCTCCCCCATCCCTGATGCCAATTACTCCAAGGCCGCTGGTTATGAGACCGTGCGCTACCCATTCTCTGGTCTCGTCGGCACCAAAAAGGATCGGGCCAAGACTGAGGTCCACAACAAAACGCTCAGGGATTTAGGCATAGCCAAGACTAATCAGATGCTCAATGGAAACATTGTCACCTGGCTCAATGAGGTTGAGTTTGACAATGATGAGGGTGAGCCCATCAAGGCCAATGTCAGATACAAGTACGGAGCCTGCTTGAATGCACCCAACTACACAGTCTTCTCCAACACCACTTCTGCCCAGCAGTGGAATGACGATGAGGGTGGCAAAGAGGGCTATGTTCCCATTGTCCCCCTTGAGTCCCCGCATAACTCGATGCACTTGGCTGTTGGTGGTTTTCAGCTTGAGAAGATTGATGCGGATTATAACCAGTATACCGGAGCCAACGGTGACATGGGCGAGAATGATACTGCAGCTTTTGATGTAAGCAAAGAAAACTCTTTCCCAATTACTTCACGATCACTAACATCTTTGTTCCAGCCTATCTTCTTCTTCCACCACTGCTTCGTTGATCTTGTCTTCTATGAGTGGCAGAAGAAGCACAACGCCCTTGAGTCATTCGACATCATTCAAGGCTACCCGGGCACCAACTCTGTCGACAGCCAAGGCCCAACTCCCGGTGTCGCTGGCGGAACTTGGTTGACCCTCGACAGTGCTCTTGATCCATTCAAGAAGCCCGGTAGTGAGACTGATCCCATGACTTCCCGCGATGTGATCAAACCCGAGAATCTGGGCTACAACTACCAGTACAACTACGGCACCCCCAACGACCTTAACGCGGGCAAACCCGCACTCTTCGTTCCCAAGCATGAAGAAACCCCCGTCCTTGCAGTCAGCAACATCAACCGCGCGGCAATCGGCGGCTCCTTCATGATCACTGCATTTGTCAAGAATGAGAAGGGAGCATTGCAGCTTGCTGGTACTGAAGCGGTGCTGAGCCGTTGGCATGTCGCTGGTTGCGCAAACTGTCAGAACCATTTAGAAGTCAGGACTCATATCCCGCTTCATGGATGGAGCAAGGAGAAGGCCGATAAAGCAGAGTTTGATGTTAGACTGCAGACGCGTGATCCGATGGTTGCTGACCATGTGAATTTTGGACACGTTCCTACGAAAAAACAAATTCCAAGCTTCAGTGTCATTACATCACACATGACCCGATCAGGTTACTGAGGATTGCTGCGGGTGGCGAGTCTGGCTGCAGCAGGTTATTATAATATGTGGACTGTGATTCAGAAGGGTCATTCTTTCGAAAGCTAGTCTTCATATATCAACATTTTAGCAAGACCGTAGCTAGTCTACAAAGGAAATTTATGCATCTTCAATAAATATGAGACAATTACGTGTGTATTGAGACATGGTTGCATTCTTGGCTATATCGTCGCTGAGATATTGGTTGTCTTGTTATGCCTTTTCCTTTGAGCTACTCGCCTCTCCAGGTACAGACTCGTGCTTATCCTTCTGTCCTCGCGTATCAATCCAACCAGTGAAGAAGGCTGCTAGAAACATAGCCGCAGCCGACCCTGTTGCCAGATAGAAGACACGATCGATGCTGATCGAATAAACTTTGATGACTCCAGTCAACTGCTCTCCAGGCATCAACTGCGCATGTCTGCTGCTGATGCTCGGCTGCGGTGAAAGTCGCTGTCGCCCATATACTGACCCGGTACCATAAAGGAAATGGCAATGGTAATCATCTGCTGCGAAAGTGAATGCGGAATGGCTGTGTAAGGTACTTGTTGCATAAGCCCTCGTCCAACTCCTGCGAGAAATTGATAACTAACTCACTTTCCAGTGGATGTGTATGGGTCGAAGGTACTGCAGAGGCCAGTTGCGACTGTTAAGAGAGCCGTATCGATAACTGTCTAAGGCAGATAGTATCCTACTTTACTAACTAAATAAGAGACAGAGTTAGTAGGGGCCCTTGTTAAATTAAATAGACTAATTATATACTTATAATACTGTTTATAATACTAAAGGTAATTAAAGCTAAGATATTTAATAAAATACTTATATAACTATTAATAAGGCTTTTATTATAACTTTTATAGCTATATTAATATGGTTAATAAGCGAGCAACACAGATAAGCAAGTAATACACTTT